>JAODAL010006810.1:0-130247 GCA_025379985.1 Phyllomedusa bahiana
GCTGGTGGGGGGGAATATATCAGCGGACTTCTGCGGCGCCCTCTCCCTTTTTGTGGGGGACCCTTTTGACCCCCCCAGTTTTCCCTCCTCTTCCACTGTAAAACGCCGAAAAGCAAATTTGGGAAAAGCCCGAGGGGTTCCCGAAATGCGTCATCATCTTCATCAAAAAAGGGGTGAATGGTGTCCTGATTTTTCTGCTCCAGAAGCTGCGGGCTACAAGCAAGAGGGCCTGCAAGGCTTTGCCCCGCCCGGGTTTTTTCCGATTGACCGGCTTCCTTGCTCCTTGATGGTCAGAAACTGGGGTCAGAGCAGATAAATATTTTGTTCTTTTAAATGCCTTCTGCCCCCAACCGCATTTTGTATCAAAGAGGTCTTCAGACAATGGATTATCCACAGTGGTGGGACCGAGTTGTTTTTGGGGCGCTTCTGTTGGACGGATGTTGTGTGCTGATGAGAATTTGTGGCGTGCTGGGGGCGGGAGGAAAGATGCGGTTGCGGGTTGCATTAACCACTAAAGGGACGATTGGCGCGGTTGTTACTGAGTTTCACAGGGCCCTGACCCAGCGATGACAGGCCGCGGGCCCTGCAACTGACGTCGTGGCATGCGTGTTGTCGCCAGATGGAAGGAGCACTTTTCTCGTACTCTCCCCCATGTGTTCCCCCCCTTTGCTCGCTTTCCCCCTGCATTTGCTCCCTGTCAGAAATATAAAAAAATTTTAGAAGGTTTGAATGTTTTGGAAATCCCTTTTAAAGAGGGGGAAATCACAGCTATTCTAAATCCTCTAAAACAAAACAAAAATTTCGGATTAAAAATTTAATGCAGGTGTTTTAAACAAATTGGATGGGCCAAAAGTGCAAAAAACCGTATTTTGTTTTTTTGTTAAAACAAGGGGTTTTTTTTCACCTTTTTAAATCACCCGTGGTGACTATAAAATTGCTGTTTTCAGATTTTTGTGCAAAAACTGCGCAATGAACAAAGCTTTTTTAGTGCGCCAAAGTCAAAAAACACTATCTGAAAAGTTTATAATAAAATTTTTTTTTTGCACCTTTTCTTCACTGTGGTGATATAAAAATGCTGTTTTAGATTTTCGTGTAGCTGCGTCAATGAACAAAGCTGTAGTGCGCCTCCAAAGTCAAAAACACGTATCTGTTATGTTTTTCGTATAAATACTCGGTATTTTTTGCACTTTCAATTCACTGTGGTGTCTATAAAATTGCGGGTTTTCAGATTTACGTGGAAAGCTGCGTCAATGAACAAAGCTTGTAGTGCGCCAAAGTAAAAAACACGTATCTTGTTAGTTTTCGTATAAATACAACGGTATTTTTTTGCACTTTCAATTCACTGTGGGTGACTATAAAATTGCTGTTTTAAGATCTTACGTGCAAGCTTGCGTCAATGAACATAAGCTTGTAGTGCGCCAAAGTAAAAAAACACGTATATTGGTATGTTTTCGTATAAACTACACAGTAAAAATCTTTTTGCACCTTTCAAATCACCGGTGGGACTATAAAATAGCTTTTTTCAGATTTACGTGCAAGCTGCGTCAATAAACAAAGCTTTAGTGCGCCAAAGTCAAAAAACACGTATCTGTTATGTTTTCGTATAGTACACGGTATTTTTTTGCACCTTTCAATTCACCTGTGGTGACAATTAAATTGCTGTTTTATGTTTTACATGCAGGCTGCGTCAATGACAAAGCTGTAGTGCGCAAATTACAAAAAAACACTTATCTGTTATGTTGTTTTTTTTTTTCGTTATAATAACGGTATTTTTTGCACCTTTCAAATTCACCTGTTGGGTGATAATAAAATTGCTTTTTTCAGATTTACGTGCAAGCTGTGTCAATAAAACAAAGCTGTTAGTGCGACCCCAAGTCAAAAAACACGTATCTTAAATGTATTCGGGATAATAAAATGTATTTTTTTGCTCCTATCAATTCACCTGTGGATGACAATAAAATTGCTGTTTTCAAGATTTACGTGCAAGCTGCGTCAAATGAACAAGGCTGTAGTGCGCCAAAGTAAAAAAAACTCTGTACTTGGTATTGTTTGCGTATAATACACGGGTAAATTTTTGCACCTTTCAATTTCACCTGTGCTGACTATAAAATTGCTGTTTCAGATTTACGTGCAAAGCTACGTCAATGAACAAAGACTGTAGGGTGCGCCAAAGTCAAAAAACACGTTATTGTTATGTTTTCGTATAATACACGGTCTTTTTTTGACCTTTCAATTTCTCCTGTGGTGGGACTATAAAATTGACTTTTTCAGATTTAGTGCACGCTGTGTCAATAAACAAAGCTGTAGTGCGACAAAGTCCAAAAAACACGTATCTGAAATGTATTCGGATAATAAATGTATTTTTTGCACCTTTCAATTCACTGTGGTGAAATTAAAATTGTGTTTAAGATTTACGTGCAAGCTGCGTAAATGAACAAAAGGATTGTAGGTGCGCCAAAAGTAAAAAAACACTTATATGTATGTTTTCGTTAATACACGGAATTTTTTGCACCTTTCAAATCACATGTGATGACTATTAAAATTGCTGTTTTCAGATTTACGTGCATGCTACGTCATCTGTAACAAAGCTCTGTAGTGCGCCAAAGTAAAATAACACGTTTATCATGTTATGTTTCGTATAATATAATACACGGTATTTTTTGAACCTTCAACTTCTCCTGTGGTGACTATTAAATTGCTTTTTCAGATTTACGTGCAAGCAGTGTTATAATAAACAATGCTGTAGTGCGCCAAAAAGTCAAAATACACGTATCTGAAATGTATTCGGTTAATAAAACTGTATTCTTTTGCAACCTTTTTCAATTCAACCTGTGGTGACAATAATATTTGCTGTTTTAGATTTACGTGCCAAGCTGCGTACAATGAACAATGCTGGTAGGTGCGCCCAAGTAAAAAAAACTTATCTGTTATTTTTCGTATAATTTTTTTTTTTTACACGGTATATTTTTTGCACCTTTCATTCACTGTGCTGACTATAAAATTGAGTTTTCAGTTTTACGTGCATGCTGCGTCAATTAACAAAGCTGTAGTGCGCCAAAGTCAAAAAACCCGTATCTGTTATGTTTTCGTATAATACACGGTATATTTTGCACCTTTCAATTCACCTGTGGTGACTATTAAAATTGCTTTTTTTTTCTGATTTACGTGCAAGCTGTGTCAATAAACAAAGTGTGTATTGGGTCGGTTGTTTTTAGTGCGCCAATGTCACAAAAAACACGTATCTGAAATGTGATTCGGGATTATAAAATGTATTTTTTGCACCTTTCAATTCCACCTGTGCGTGACAATAAAATTGCTGTTTTAAGATTTACGTGCAAGCTGCGTCAAATGAACAAAGCTTTGTAGTGCGCCAAAGTTTAAAAAAAAACACTTATCTGTTATGTTTTCGTATAATACACGGTATTTTTTTTTGCACCTTTCAAAATTCACCTGTGCTGGACTATAAAATTGCTGTTTTCAGATTTACGTGCTATCTTCGTCAATGAACAAAGCTGTAGTGCGCCAAAGTCAAAAAACACGTATCTGGTTTGTTTTCGTATAATACCACGGTTTTTTTGCACCTTTCAATTCACTGTGGTGACTATAAAATTGCTGTTTTTCAGATTTACGTGCAAGCTGCGTAAATGAACAAAGCTCGTAGTGCGCACCAAAGTCAAAAAACACGTATATGCGAAATGGTATTCGGATAATAAAATGTATTTTTTGACCTTTAAATTCACCTGTGGTGCTATAAAATTGGTGTTTTCAATTTTTACATGCAGAGCTGCGTCAATGAACAAAGCTGTAGTGCCGCCAAAGTCAAAAAAACACGTATCTGTTATGTTTTCGTATCATTACACAAGTTTTTTTTGACCTTTCAATTTGTCAAATGTGGTGACTATAAAATTTGTGTTTTCTGTTCTTAGTGCAAGCTGCGTAATGAACAAAGATGTAGTGCGCCAAAAGTAAGAAAACAGTTATTGAAATGTTTTAGGATAATAAATTGTATTTTTTGCACCTTTCAATTCACCTGTGGATGTCTATAAAATTGCTGTTTTCCAGAATTTACGTGCAAGCTGCGTCAATGAACAAAGCTGTTAGTACCCCATCAAGTCAAAAAAACAAGTATCTGTTATGTTTTCGTATTAATACACGGTATTTTTTGCACCTTTTCAAGTCACCTTGTGGTGACTATAAAATTGCTGTTTTAGATTTACGGCATGTCTGTCAATGAACAAAGCTGTAGTGCGCAAAGTCAAAAAAACACGTTATCTGATATGTACAACCCCCATACAATCACACATTCGGATAATAAAATGTATTTTTTTGCCAACCTTTCAATTCTCTGTGGTGACTATAAAATTGCTGTTTTAAGATTTACGTGAAAGCTGCGTTCATGAACAATGCTGTTTGGGGTTAGTGCGCCAAAGTCAAAAAACAGTATTCTGGTATGTTTTCGTATTAATTACAACAGTATTTTTGGCACCTTTCAATTCCACCTGTGGTGACATTAAAATTGCTGTTTTCAGATTTATGTGCAAGCTGCGTCAATGAACAAAGCTGTAGTGCGCCAAAGTCAAAAAAACACCCGTATCTGTTATGTTTCATATAATACCGGTATTTTTTGCACCTTTCAATTCACCTGTGGTGACTATAAAATTGCTGGATTTCAGATTTACGTGAATAGCTGCGTCAATGAACAAAGCTGTAGTGCGCAAAGTAAAAAAACAGTATCTGAATGTATTCGGATACTAAAAATGTATTTTTTGCACCTTTCAAATTCACCTGTGGTGACTATAATTGCTGTTTTCAGATTTAAGTGCAAGGTGAGATATATGAACAAAGGTGCAATTGGGTAAAATTGAAATGAACACCTATCTGAAATGTATATGTTAATAAATGTGGAGTTTTGCACCTAACTCAGAGACTGCAGTTACTAAAATGATGTGTATACCTAATATTAGTTCAGGCTGCCCAATATCAGGAAATATTTCATTAGGCAAATTGTTAATAATAAAAGATATTGCAGGGCAATGTCTACACTAAGGTCTTGGTGAACTTTATCCAGTATTCTTTATAGAGCTTGTCTGTGTGTCGCCCGCGGGCCCCCCCCCCCCGCTCCCCGTGAATGTACAGCGGTAGAGCTCTTTAAAAATTTACTCTACCTAACTACCATAAAATCTTCAATCTCTATCTAACTAAACATTGTAAGGATCAACAGCTAATTGTAGAAGGTTTCTCTGTGCATGAATAGAATAATTTCGCCTGAGGCTGTTTCGGCCACAGGCAGGAGCGCACGTCCTTCTGCTCTGAGACGACTGAGAGACACTGAGGCTGAACTAGAAACGCTGTTCTATGTAAAAGAGGTATTGTTGATTTTCCAGCCAATCGCAGCCATACACATCCAGTCATGACGTCAGCACACACATCTAACCTGCTCTATTTGTAATCTGATTTGCTGGAAATTACAGAAGAGCCGAAAAATGGCGCGTTCTTAATAGATGATGCCAAAAATTTTAGCTTTAATTATCGCATTGATTCTAAAAATTTCGTAACCTTAAAAACCTTGCCGATTTCAACTTTGTCGATAATAAGCGCTCAACACTAGTAATAACGGCTTGAAAGACATCAGAAGATGCAAGCAGTCTGATTTTAAACTTTGAACATGAAAGGTATAGAACAGTTTTCACAGCATTTATCTGTGCTGGAGGATCTTCACCTGTTCGTTGTTCAGCTCTGTACATAGAAGGATATTATTTCAGAATTATGTTGCGGTTCTGGTGAGCGATATGTTTCTTTCTTTTGTATTCTTAGCTAGCATCAAACCCTATAATTGCAGTAAGTTGTGGGGTTCTGGGCTTCATGGACGAAAAATTCAACATAAACTCCATTACATTTATATTAGAATTTAGAAACTAATTAACAAACACTCTGAACTCTTTATCATGTTCTTATTATATTCATTTATATAGCGCCATTATATTTCACAGTGCTGTTCAGAGATTACCATTATTCAAAGTAGTCTCTATGGACTCACAGTCTAAATTGTAGATCAGCCTATCAGTATGTTTTTTGGAGTATGGGGAAACCGGAGTACCTGGAGGAAATCCACACAAACACGAGGAAAACATAGAAACTCCTTCCAGATGTTCCTATTCGGATTAGAACTAAGGACCACCGACCCTGCAAGGCAACAGTGCTAACCACTGAGTCACCATGCTACCATTCTTGAACCCATTCCGGAAAAATATTTGCAGTGTGGCAAGGTACGTTATTTTGCCGAAAGGGACCACTGCCATTAGGTAATACAATTGCCATGAAGGGGTGTATTTAGTTTCAACAATGTTTGGGTAGATTGAATGTGCATGGACATAACTATAGCCATAGCAGCTGCTATCGGGTCCAGAGATGAGTGGTACATTGTACATTTTTTAAAAGGAATAGCAAGTGTCACGTTCGTGTCATCTGGCTCTGGTCGTCGGCGACGGCCGCTGCGACCATAACTGCGGCTTTGCCCTGTGTGAACACTGTCCTCTATCTTGGACTTTAATTGAATCCTGGCCAACGCCCGTGGCCAGAAACTTTCCAGCACTCTCTGGGTTAATCTATTCTCTTGGTGATGGACAGATTCTGCTCCCTATCACCTCTGCTTTGTTTCCTCCCCTTCCCTATTTACAGTCACCACTTCCTTCCCTCCTTGCCTGCTATAGGTTATTCCCCTGTAGTTCGCCATCTGTTCTTCTGTTGTTTCTGTGCTCTCCTGACCTTTTGCTTTGGACCCCGGTTATCCTCTTTGTCTCACGTGTCTGTACCTGGCTGCCCGTACTGTTGCCGACTTTTGGACCGCTCCCATTTATCCTCTTTGTCTCACGTCTCTGTACCTCGCTGCCCGTACTGTTGCCGACTTTGGACCGCCGACTACGTTTATTGTTTTGTGTTTGTGTGTCCTGTCTGTGTCGCACCTATATCAGTGAAGCCATCAGTCTTCCGGTTGGGGCCGGCCTATTAAGGAGTCGGGCTCCCCAAAAGGCAGGGACAGGGGCTGGGATCAGAGTCAGGGCCCACTTGTCTGTGTCTGTGTGCGTGTCCCTGACCGGTCCCTGACAGCAAGTTTGTAACTTTCTGCTACTAGTATTACTATGTGGTTTCTCTAAAATATGCTGTTAAAGGGGTTATCTCACTACAAGGATTGCTTTTTATGTTAAAGATCTTACAAAAACAAGTCACTTTGCAATATGTGTCCATTAACAGTGTCCTACCTATTCCTAGATATACCCTCTTGTATGGGCTGCATCAGCACCTCAGGTCACTATAGCTATAGACCTGTTCAATCTCTCCTGATAGGCTGCCAGTGCTGGTTGTTATAGCTGCAGACCTGGTGTCCTCAGTAACTCAGCAATGCAGGCCAGTAGAAGCCAGAAAACACGCCCCTAAATTCAAAAATGAAACCGAAAAAACAGGACTGAGGTAAGATGAATCAATGTAGTGAGACAACCCCTTTAATATCCGTACCTTTAATTTTTGCTATTTATGCTGCTGTTCCAGTTTCCTGTTAGTAAAGGATTGTTCCCATCAGTGCTTTTCCATAGTACTGTACAGGTCAGCTCATAGAATGGGAAGGGCAGCACTTGCACCCATCTTGCCTAATCACTTTCATGGGAGAAAGAAATATAGCTAAGCTAGTGTGCTCAGCTGCATTGTGGAAGAGTGCAGATGGGAACACCCCTTTAAGTGGTGGGGGCCCACATCATTTGGCTCCTGGGCCCCATGAATTCTAGTTATGCCCCTAGATATATGTAAATGTAACATCCACATGAGTACCAGGACCCAAAGTTTCCCAGCTGAATTATTGGAATGATTTTAAACTTCTTACATGAAGGCAGAGGTTTACACCAGAGATGAAAAAAACATTAAAAATTATCCATTCATCCCAAGGTTGTAAATCAGCCTATTTTTCATAAATTCCTCATTTTGTGGCTTCTAAAAGAATTATATTTTAGGAAAAAGCACATTTCATAAATTATAATTAGCAGTTAATGTTGTTCATTAATCTAAGACATCCTAGACTGCTGAAAGCTAATACCTGATGGGATGTTATAACTGCAGCGCATTAACCGTCTGTGATCCTTGTTATTTTACAAATGATATGATATGCCATAAATCCATATCAGTTGCAACCCTGTTAAGAATGTAACCATTTCACTACTACCTGATTACTGTGTTATTGGACAGTGGAATTCACCAACAGAGGTGTAACTTAAAGGGGTTTTCTCACTAAATTGATTCATCTCACCTCAGTCCTGTTTTCTTGGTTTCATTTTGAATTCAGGGGCGTGTTTACTGGCTTCTACTAGGCTGCAGTACAGTCATGGCCAAAAGTTTTGAGAATGATACAAATGTTAATTTTTACAAAGTCTACTGCATCAGGTTTTATAATGGCAATTTGCATATACTCCAGAATGTTATAAAGAGTGATCAGCTTCACAGCAATTAATTGTAATAGTTGCCTAGAAAATGAACTTTTTCCCCCAAAACACATTTCAACTTCATTGCAGGCCTGCCTTAATACGACCAGCTAACATCGTTTCAGTGATTGCTGCCTTAACACAGGTGTGGGTGTTGATGAGGACAGGGCTGGAGATCAATCTGTCATGATTAAGTAAGAATCACACCACTGGACACTTTTAAAAGGAGGCTGGTGCTTGACATCATTGTTTCTCTTCTGTTAACCAATGGTTATCTCTAAAGAAACACGTGCAGTCATTAGTGCACTGCACAAAACTGGCCTAACAGGGAAGAGTATCGCAGCTAGAAAAGATTGCACCTCAGTCAACAATCTATCGCATCATCAAGGAATTCAAGGAGAGAGGTTCCATTGTTGCCAAAAAGGCTCCAGGGCGCCCAAGAAAGACAGCAAGCGCCAGGACCGTCTCTTAAAAGTGTTTCAGCTTCGAATCGGGCTACCAGCAGTGCAGAGCTTGCTCAGGAATGGCAGCAGGCAGGTGTGAGTGCATCTGACGCACTGTGAGGCGGAGACTCATGGAGCAGGCTGGTGTCAAGGAGGGCAGCAAAGAAGCCACTTCTCTCAAAAAAAACATCAGGGACAGGACTGATATTCTGCAAAGGTACAGGGAGTGGACTGCTGAGGACTGGGTAAAGTCATTTTCTCTGATGAATCCCCTTTCCGAATGTTTGGAACATCTACTGGAAAACAGCTGGTTCGGAGAAGACAAGGTGAGCGATACCACCAGTCTTGTCTCATGCCAACTGTAAAGCATCCAGAAACCATTCATGTGTGGGTTGCTTCTCAGCCAAGGAAATCGGCTCTCTAACAGTCTTGCTAAAAACACATCCATGAATAAAGAATGGTACCAGAATGTCCTCCAAGAGCAACTTCTCCCAACCGTCCAAGAGCAGTTTGGTGATCAACAATGCCTTTTCCAGCATGATGGAGCACCTTGCCATAAAGCAAAGGTGATAACTAAATGGCTCAGGGAACAAAACATAGAGATTTTGGGTCCATGGCCTGGAAACTCCCCAGATCTTAATCCCATTGAGAACTTGTGGTCAATCATCAAGAGACGGGTGGACAAACAAAAAGCAACAAATTGTGACAAAATGCAAGCATTGATTGTGCAAGAATGGACTGCTATCAGTCAGGATTTGGTCCATAAGTTGATTGAGAGCATGCCAGGGAGAATTGCAGAGGTCCTGAAGAAGAAGGGTCAACACTGCAAATATTGACTTGCTGCATTAACTCATTCTTTCAATAAAAGCTTTTGTTAATCATAATATGATTGCACTTGTATTTCTGTATGTGATAAAAACATCTGACAAACACACATAAAAACCAGAGGGCAACAGATCAGGTGAAAATATAAGATTTGTGTCATTCTCAAAACTTTTGGCCTTGACTGTAGAAGCCAGGTCTGTAGCTATAGCAACCAGTGCTGGCAGCCTATAGGGAGAGATTGAACAGGTCTGTAGCTATAGCGACCTGAGAAGCTGATGCACCCCATACAAGAGGGGATATCTAGGAATAGGTAGGACACTGTTAATGGACACATATTGCAAAGTGACTTGTTTTTGCAAGCTCTTTAACATAGAAAGTGAGACAACCTCTTTAAAACCTTGGGGCTCAAATGCAAAATGAATAAAAGAGCCCCCACCTACCATTTGCCATTTATAATGCTCTTCTTATGTGGGAAAGAAGCCTTTAGGCTTGTTTATGCTATGTCTACACAACAGAGGTTTCTCGTCAGATTTTCGGCGGTTTTAGTATTTTGAAACCGCTGAAAATCCGACAGAAAAATGTCCACATAAACTTTAATACATAAAACAACCTGTAGTTTACATAGGTAATTTTCTTTCTGCTCATTTTTGGGCACCAGCGGTTTTAGGAACATGTGGTAAAATCCGACGGAGTCCAGAGGAAATTTTACTATTGAAGTCTATGTAAACCACTGGATGATTTTTGGATGTTTTATATCGTTTTTTGGTTCAGTTTTTGGACGGTTCTGCTGAAAAACTGCCCAGGTCATATACAGGGTATATGAATTTTGAATACATTAACCCCTTAACGACCCTGGACATATGAGTACGTCCTAGGTTCGCTGAGGGGCTTTGTTGCAGGATCGTGCCACGATCCCGCTACATAGCTGGCTGGTGTTATCTGCTAATTGCAGCTAACACCCAGTGGTTACAGCACGGGATGGTACTGGCACCATCCCACGCTGTTAAACCCTTTAGATGCCGCGGCCATGTTTGTCTAAATGAATGAGAAACAGTGCTGCGCACCGTTCCTCACTGTGGTCGGAGCCCGTGCGGCATAATCGTGGGGTTCCAATTGGGTAACATGGCAGCTGGAAGGCTTGTGAAGGCTTCCATTGCCGAAATATTTTTGGTTTTACTACTCCCTGCCCCAGACAGGAAGTAGTGAAACTGCCATATTGGTACACCCTAATTCATTGCCTATACAATGTATTGGATTGTAGAAACGATCACGCCCCTTAGTGGTGAAACACCTCAGGGGGACTAAAAGTTACAGTAAAAAAAATAATGTTTTAATGTGTAAACAAATATAAAAAAATAAAAAGTTCAAATCACCCCCCTCCTTTGCAATTTTACAAATAAAAAAAATGAAATAATAAGAAAGTTACACATATTTGGTATCGCCGCCCCCCAAAAATTCCGATCTATTGAAATATAACATAATTTATCCCGTACAGTGATCACCGTAGAAGAAAAAATTCCAAACGCCAAAATTCCGTTTTTTTGGTCATTTTACATTCTCTAAAAATTGGAATAAAATTTATCAAAAGATGCATGTATTCCAAACTGGTACCAATAAAAAGTACACTTCAGCCCGCAAAAAGAACCCTCATTTCAGCCTACAGGTGTTAGTACAAAAAAATTACTAGTCGCAGAAAATGGCGTCTCGGCGCAAATTTTAAAAATCTCAAATGTTTGGAATTTTTTCTTACGGTACCAAACATAACAAAAACCCTACATCTTTAGTGTTGCCAGAATCATATCAACCAGCAGAATACAGGGAACACATCACTTATACCGGAGAGTGGACACACTAACAAAAAAAAGAAACCCCGCAAACATAGCGCAAGTACGTTTTTTTTTCACATTTTGTCCCACTTGGAATGTTTTTGTGGTTTCCCCAGTATATTCTATAGTACAGTTCTACAGTACTGTTCTATAGTACAATGAATAACACTATTAGAAAGTACATCTTGTCCCACAAAATAAAAGCCCTCATTTGTCTTGTTAGCTGGAAAAATAAAAAAGTTCTGGGAAGGTGAGGAGGAAAAAAAACGAACGTGTCAACCAAATAAAACGCAAATTCCTTAAGGTGTTAAAAACTGCCCAAAAAACCTCTAAAAAACCAGACCAAAAACCTAAGAAAAACTAAAAACCACCCAAAAAACTCTTTACAGCATACAGTTTATCTATATTGTGTGGGCCACCAAATACAGCCACATGATCACCGCGTGCCACCGTTATAATGTAACTGACCAAACCAGTATACCCAGACCAATATTTCCAAACAACAACAATATACAAAGACCAAATAATACTGCCACATCATCACCACATATCTCCACTATAAAGAGACTGAATAGTGCCGTACTGTACCTGAATATGAACCATTACACCAAGATCGATATTACTGACATACAGTGACTATTTAATAGTAGATGCAAGCGAACACAGTGAAGTTACATTTAGTGACTCATAGGTGACGTCTTGTCTGAGAAGTTGTTCACTTTCCCTTTTTTTTCTCCATCTGGCCCAGACTGACATGACCACTTCTCTTGGCCACAACTCATCCCTTCAGAATTTACAACACAAACATCTGAGACTCCTCACATTTCTGTCATCTTCCTAACTGTCCCTCCTCTCCTCTCCCCACTATGTACAAACCCTCATCCATAGTGCCCCTAATAGTAATAATTGCCCCCTTGGTGCCCTGTTAGTTAGGTAAGTAGGGCCCCTGGTAGCTTTGTAAATAGGCCTTCTTGGTAGGTAGGTATGTAGGACTTCTAGTAGGTAAATAGGGCCTCCAGAAGGTAGGTAGGTAGCCCCCAGTAGGTGGGTAGATAGGGGCCCCCCAGTAAGTAGGTAGATACATTAGGGTCCCCCAGTAAGTAGGTAGGTAGTTTGGGGTCCCCCAGTAAGTAGGTAGGTAGATAGGGGCCCCCCAGTAGCCAGTAGGTTGGTAGATAGGGGCCCCCCAGTATGTAGGTAGATAGGGGCCCTTCAGTATGTAGGTAGATAGGGGTCCTCCAGTAGGTAGATAGGTAAATAGGGCCCTCCCAGTAGGTATGGGTAGATAGATTAGGGGCTCCCAAGTAAATCAGTAGATTGGAGGCCCCCCAGTAGGTAGATAGGGCCCCCATTAGGTCGATAAGTAGACTGGGTGTCCCCAGTAGTTAGGTAGATTAGGGGCCCCCAGTAGGTAGGTATATTAAGGAGTCCATGGTTATGTAGGGACAGGTAGGTAGATAGTAGTCCCTCGGTAGGTAGATTAGGAGCCCCCGGTAGGTAAGTACTCACCTCTTCACGCTCCCTCAGTAAGTCCATCTGCTCTTGACTCCAAGCCTCGTGCTTCAGGCTTGTGGTCTAGGACAGGAAGCTGCACACGCGGCGCAATGATACTACTTCCTCGCATTGTCTGCACAGCAATGTACGGCAGGGGCAGAGACCGCACAGCTCTCTCTGCCCTTCCGTTCATCTTAATTGTAGGCCCCAGACCTGTGTCTTTTCTGTGGAATTGGAGGAGGAGGAAGTTTAAGGGGGAGGCGGATTTGTCACGGTTTATGCTGCGGTTCCTGCCTTCACCGGAGCCGTCGCAAGGCCAGATAGGTTTAGCTGCGGGGAACCCCCAGGTCGCTACCCTGACGTGGCTACTCGCGGTGACAGCTGAAGTGCAGAACATATGACAGCGGGCACAGACAGAGATGACAGGTCAGATGTAGCCGTAGATAGGAAGACAGTGCCGAGCAGGTAGAAGGGTGTTCATGGAAAATGAATCACGCACGCTGAAATTTAACTTGCTGATCTTTTGTTTCAGCAGAAGATAGGGCACTGCCTTTCCTCATTGGGAAAACATAAATGCTTAAGGTGGAGTCAAGAGGAGTGAGTGTTGGTCTGCACTCATTAGATTACAGACAGATATACTTGCAGGTGGAATCGATCAGTGATTTTATGTGTATAGGCCAGAGATGTGTATTGGGCCCAATTCAAAATGTGAGCCCCGTCAGATATCAAAGCCCAGACTACTAGTTCAGCACCCTCCATAGTTACTCCACTGGGGCAACCTTACATTCCCTTGACAGTGGATACCAGCGGAAAGAAAAAGAAAAAGCTAAGATCTTTAAGGTGAACATTTGAGATCCTTGTGTGATATTACTAACAGCGTCATGAATTCTTGAGTTAGCATTAACCTCAGGGCTAATTTATATTTTCTAACACTCTAGGCCTTATTAATGTATTAAGTGATTAATTGTGGGTCCATATTTTAAATGATCTAAAAGTATTGTGGTGAAATTAAACTCTGCAGCATGCCCTGTCTGTCTGGTATTTCATGCTGATTAATTTAAGATTTTTCCTTTGTTCTGCTGTGAAAAAATCCGCAAGATATGAATCCAAGCCTAACATTAGATATCCATTGTCTCACAGAGGGACCAATTTCTACTGGGCCTACACATAACCATTTTCCTTGAACATCTGACTATCATCTGGATATCTGGCTAATCTGTATAATTACATGCTGAGATATTTCTTATCATATAAACATTGACTCATGTATGCTACCCATCTCAATGACCTACCACTATCACCATCAAAGGTCTTATATATGCATTGTCTTCATATCATTTAAAGAGGCTTTCTCACCACATGGATTAGCTTTAAAAATGTGGGGAAATGTAAGTAAAGACTAATACCATATACATTGCTGTTCTGATTTTTCTTTATTTAGGAGATAGAAGAGATCAACCATCTCTGTCTGCTTCTATTGCTCCAGATGCCCTGTCTGACTGCCTGCTGTTATCTCCAGCACATGAGCTTATTTATCTAGGTTACTCACCAAACGTAACCTTTTAGAGCCCTGTGGCGTTGTGCATTATACCTTACAGACCTCCTTTAGTCATGTCACTGTAACAGGCTCAGTTAGGAATAGCAGAGCTGGTATGCCAATCACTGCTATAGAACCACCTACAGCCTAACCAGGAAGTAGGACCCTGAAACTGATTGTAAAGAGCAGATTCTGTGAGACAGCATGGTAAGACAACCTCTTTAATTGTCATAGTTATGATAATTGGCAGAAACATAAGTCAGGCTGGATGTTACCAACTATTATCTGTTGACAGTGGCGTAGACGTTAGAATAGAGAGGGCCCCTAGGAGATACTTCGGTGGGGTTCAACTTCTCTACCATGCTTATTTTTCCCTTTTGTGAACACTGTGGCCCAGAATGCTGCTCACCTAAACTGAACCTTCTTCCTCAGTGGTATGCATTGTTGGTTTATTGGCAATTAGCACATTTGATGACAGTAGTATAACATGTATATATGTAATATGTTTATAAGCAGACTTAGAAAAATGATGAAACTAAATAGTTTCATATACTTTTTAATTTCTGTTAAGTCTAATACAAGAAACCTCATAGAGAGTAACAGAAGCTGCTTTGGAGAGCTAGTAATAGTAAACCAGCATGGCCACAGCTATGTGTATAAGAACATCTTTTTTGGTTTCATTGTGGTCGGAAGAAGATATCTGTTTCTTATACAATGACAATTAGAAGTGAAGGTGAGAATTGGCCACATTGTATCACCTTTCCAGTGGAGGAACTTAATCTTCAGCCATAAAAAGCAACCCAAGGGTTACGACTCACATATATTCATGAAATCTGCATAGATGTTTTGGAGTTCTTTCTGGGTAGGTACATAGACAATGTAGTTCTGGTACTGTTCCATTATTTATACACCAATACTACTGAACAGGCTTAAAGGGGTTGTCTCACTACAAGGATTGCTTTTTACGTTAAAGATCTGCCAAAAACAAGTTATATGTCCATTAACCATATCCCACCGATTCTGAGATCTCCCCTCTTGTATGGGCTGCATCAGCTCCTCAGGTCACTATAGCTACAGACCTGTTCAATCTCTTATGACAGGCTGCCAGCAGTGGTTGCTATACCTACAGACTTGGCTTCTACTGCAGCCTAGTGGAAGCCAGTTAACACGCCCTTGAATTCGAAGTGAAACCAAGAAAACAGGACTGAGGTGAGATGAATTGGTGTAGTGAGACAACCCCTTTAATTTTTGAAATGCTAATACAACTTTGGCAAGTCCAAACATTCTCCTTTACTTTTCACTAAACTTTTTTTTTTAAATTGTCCATGTAAATCTGCCACCAGAATATGCTCATGAAATGTTCTAAATCACCATATGTCAAACGGGCCAGGGGTTTTATGAGCTATTTCTTGATAAGAAAGAAGAAGTATGATATTTTGATACCTCATGCAGCCCCCTTCTCTGCCTTGGCACCAACTGCAACCAAAAAGGTTGCCCACATGGAGAAGAAATATGTGTGATTCCCATATTCATGAAGTGGTGTTATGAACGGCGCCGCAGCCCGCAAATCGGTCTGCGGGCGCTTTCGTAACCCGGTATGCGCCCCTGTGTTGGAAGCGAGTGGCGCCGCGGTCCGTATGTCGGCCACAGGCGGAATCGTCCCCCTGAGCGCATATACTCATCCAGCCGCACTCCTGCTCGCCTGCATCCTCCTGCCAGCCGGTGCGTGACTCTGTTCCTTAGGGCGCGCGCGCGCCGGCTCGCTCGTATTTAAAGGGCCAGCGCGCCGGTAATTGGTTGATTGCAGGCCGCTGGCCCTATATAATGGCTCCACCTCCTACTTACCCCTGCTGGATCTTTAGTGCCTCATGCCTATAGAAATAGCGGTTCCTGTAGTGCGTTCCTGTCTTACAGTGTACCGACCCTTCGATACGTCTCTTGACCACGAATCTTCGCTGCCTGTCCTGACCTGTTTGCTTGTCCTTGACTATGAGTCTCGTCTCACGTTTTGGTACTTCGCTGCACCTCGGCTGCCATCGCAAGCTAGTCACGTCAGGGATAGCGACCTGGTAGGACTCTGGTGAATACCGGGACTCCACCTCCTGGCGTGGGCTATACCACCGCTTGCGGCGGTCCAGAGGACCCACTTCTCCGGTCGTTACAAGTGGCAATCGAGGCTACTGCCTAAGTTGCTACCCCCAGCATCAAAACCAAATCTGGGCAGGTTCCACCCATTAGCACTGATACTGCACCATATGACAGGACGGTGAACACACTAAGGCTCTGCTTGTATGTCAACAGAAGCTCTGTAGGGAATCTTCATATTCCATGGTAAGAATAACACAACTTCAGCTATGTTCTTGATGACCTCCATTGCATCAGAACCCTGGCAGGCCCAGAGTGGGGTCCACCAAGTGCCATTGTTATGTCATACGAATAATCCAGTTTCATGGTAAGAAAGACCTTGCCACGAACATATGATATTCTGATGCCTCATGCAGGCCCTTCTGTGCCGTGGCACCAATTGCAACCAACAAGTTTGCACATTAGGAGCATACATACGTGTAAGTGATTGACGACACCTGGCTGAAATTAAATCAAGCACTTGTCTTCAGCTGCTTTCACAAAGATGGACATTACATCGATTATCCATATGTTGCCAATGACATGCTGTAGAGAGACATTACTGGGACGAGTACAAGGGGGGATGGAAAAGAGGACAAGAAGGGATAAAAATGCAACATAGGACACACAGATATACAGTAGACAATAGTACCACAAATACACAATCTGCTTATCAAAATATGATATCAAAAATAGAAATCAACAAAATAACATCTAAAAAAACAGCAAAAAAGTTGTAAAAGGAAATAGGTATTTTATTGGCAGGTCTTAGGGGCTGTATTTAACGATTAGATTCTCCATTAGGTTTTACATATAGGGCGGCATGTAGGAACGGGGCTGCGCCAGAAGTCTGGTGTATTTTCAGCCCAACATCAGGCACAGCCCCGTTCATATTAGTGTAATGCCTCCCATACGCCCATATTATGCGCATTACAGAGCGCAAGCGGCACTTTGTAATGCACCTGATTTCTGGGGGTATGCGGTAGATGGGGCACACTAGAACCTTACAAAACTATAGATTTATAGCTTCGCTATGATAATTCTAGGTGCATTATTGCTTGAACAGGTAAGCCACTTTCAAAGTGGTATACCTGAGCCAGAAATATCGTCTTAGCACTAGAATGCGCCTGATTTATGTCCCGCTGTACAGCAGGTTCATAAATCAGGCGCACTCTGTGCTATTATAATACGCATGAAATTTGGTGTTTAAATGCCAAAATTCATACATGCCGCCCTTTGTGAGTATTAAACAAAAAAGACTTATAATCATCTCAGAACTTTAAATTGAAATCCCAACCTAAATACACATTCCGCTCCAGCACATGCCTATATCTACAACTATTTTACTTGCAGCTCCGGCCTTTCCATATTGTTTCTCCATATATATTGTTGTCCTTTGTAAAATTATTTTTTACGGTCTAAAAAGGTAAACAGTTAACAACCAAATTAAAAATAATTGATGGGGGCGTGGCCTGTTATGTGAGGAGAGCAGTCGCACGTCTTGTGAGCTCCCGGCAGGACTCAACAAAATCGCAGCGAGGACAGTGAGGACGGCTTGCAAATGAGCCCCAAGCGCCAAAAACGGGTGTCCAAGACCCCCAAGATTCCGTCCATGGGTGACATACCCATCTCAAATTATTTCTCACCACTGCAGGACCTCGGGGAAGATGATCCTCCTTCCCGGGCCCCGGGAGTTGCAGCGCCATCTTCCCCGCCCCCTGAAAGCCAGGAGGAGAACAACAGCCGCGTCAGTCACCCTGCAGGGAGAGGAGGCGAGACATCTCCGGCGGTGTGCGGGGTCTCTGCTGCGCTTCCCCCGAGGTCTTCAGCTACTGGACTCTCACCTCTACAGGGTGGAGAGGAGAACTCCCCCCGAGGACGCCGCAGCTTCGCCGTCGGGCACTCTGAGCCCGTGGAGGTACCGCCGGGACTCAGCTGCCAGGAATCTTATCCCGCTCTGTCCACTCCTCCCACGGTAGCGGTGGGATTCTCAGCCTGGGGCTCTGACGAGGCAACGCGGGGAAGCCCTGTGCTCGCAGCCCATGGAGAGGGGCCTTCTCCGGCAGTGACGCCTGCCATTTTTTGTGACCACGCGGGCGCCCGGCCACCATCTTGGCAGCAGCAGCTCCCAGGGTGCGCAGGCCGCACGCAGCCCCAAGACAGCCCTATACAGCCCTCACTACCTGCCGCCCAAGTAATACAATCCTCAGGGAGTGTGGCCCAGGTTCCTCCCTCTGGCCCCATGTCATAGGAGACATTGGGATACGGCTTAAGAGCAGACCAGAGTCAGGAGATGAACTGCTCTAATAACTGGGCTGCAGAAAGCCCCATCCCAGACCTCACAGAGGATGATGGGATCCCCGCACCAACCCTGCTGAGCCGAGAGGCAATAGACAGTGACCTGGTAAAAGACTGCCCCTCTGCTTTGCCTTACTTGAGCCCGTCCGCAAGGCAGAGCTACGAGATGAATGATCTGGGGGCTCCCAAGATTACACGACCTTCATCACCTGGTGAGGGGAGTCCAGTCCCCACCAAGACAGTTTCACTGGCTGGTGGTCCACGGGACAGCCACTCCAGCAGGCCCTGCGCCCAGCCAGCTCCGTCACAGACGGCTACAGCTGGCCTGAAGACATCCCCAGCCACGGATCCCCACCCACAGCAAAGACTCCCGGTCCCGACCCGTACACGGGCTGAGGAGAAGGGGACACCTCCCCATGCCTCTACATCTACCTACGGGTTTTCTACTTCTCACCAGCAGCCAGTTGTGAGACCCTCATCTATCAAGACAGCAGCTGGGTCTCGAACCCTCGAACCCCAACATGGGGCAACAGCTCCAGCCCTAACCTTGCTACTCTCCCAGGGCCGATCTCTTCGCCTGTGATCGGAGCAGATTGCCAGCCGGCGGTTCTACCACCTCCCCAAGATGCCCTCCGAGCATTGGCAGCACATCCAGAACTCCAGGCTCTACTGTCGCTACTGCCGTCCAAAGCGGATATGCGGCAGCTGGGGCTCGATCTCCAACAAGCATGGAAACGGGACTTGTAGCCGGTCCAGACAGCAGTCACCGACTTGCAGAACAAGTGCCGCACTTTGGAGACTAGGCAAAGCTCCACGGACCTTGCAATCTCTAGTCTACAAGCTTCTCTAGCCTCCCAAATTGAACGTCAGAACTTCCTAGCATCCCAGCTTGATGATCTAGAGAACCGCAGCAGTCGGAATAATGTACGACTGCGCGGCCTGCCTGAGGAGGTGATCACCTCAGATCTCATCCCCACACTGAACACGATTTTTAACACTCTCCTGGGCAGACCTGAGGATACTTTCATAGAGTTTGACCGTGCACACCGAGCCCTTCGCCCACAGAGCCAGGATCCAGAGAGAGTGCGGGATGTAGTATGTAGAATCCACCACTACCGTCTCAAAGAGGAAATTCTAAGAAAAGCCCAACTCATTCCTTCGGTCACGTATAACAACACCAAAATCGGTCTCTACCCTGACTTGTCAAGAAGAACTCTCCGTATGCGCTTTGCTCTTAAGCAACTGCTGGCCTTATTCCCAGAACGACGCATAAAATACCAGTGGGGCTTCCCATTTTCCCTACAAGTCCAGAAGGGGGACTCACTGATCTCCCTGCGATCCCCCTCGGACCTGGCCCTCTTTGCTGAAACCCTAGACCTGCCCTTGGTTGAACTCCCGGACTGGCACTCTCCCGTCAATCCCCCCATTCTGCCAACCTCGCCCTCTAGGCAGAGGATGCCCCACCGACCGCCGCTTGAGACACAGTCAAAATCCCAGCGACCAAATCGACGTCGGAGAGCGCCTGGTGGTCCAACCCCGCAGATGGACCCACCACGTTGAATTTATACTGATGACCGGTGATTCTAATTTGGCCTCTGGGCCCCTCTTATTGACCATCCCGGGCCTTAACAACCTACACTAATGTTCCTTTCATCCCCTTTTAACCTCTGTGCCCTTCTGTTTCTCCTTCCCCCTTTTTCTCTCCCTCCAGCCCTTGCCGGCTCTTCCTAACTCCCATCACCTCTCATTTGTGTGGTTCTCCTAACGCTAACTTGTAAATGTGTGTTAGTCCTCTGTTCTATGGCAGGCATAACCAGCATATAATCAGTTCTTAAGTCTACCTATGATGATATCCAGGGCCATCTTAACAACATTATGGGCCCCTGGGCAGGGCTGTGCACTGAGCCCCCCAACCAGACCACGCAGCAGCTCCTAAGTTATATAAATTGCTGCGTGGTCTGGCCTAGGGGCACAGGATGGCACACATTAAGTCATGTAACATCTGCTTGTGGCCAGCCAGCCACCCTGACCTCTCTCTTATCGTATAGTAACTGCTATGTGGCCCGGCCATTACTATATGACAAGAGAGACTCTGGGGGACAGTGACACGGGTCAGGGTGGCTGGGTGACCACAAGCAGATGTTACATGATATTCATGTCACTGTCCCCACCCATAGTCCATGTCACTGTTACCCACTCATTTGGCATGTTACTGTGACATGGCCAAACGAGTGGGGGACAAGACAATTACATGGTCATACAGGTGGGGGACAGTGACATTAAGTCACTGTCCCCCCAACTCGGGCCATAGTGTACCTGGTGCTGTGGCTGGCGCCCGTCTGCTGCTGCTGCCGCCTCTGAAGTGGTGCCCGGCTGCTGAAAGAAAGGGGCTGTGGAGGTGGGACCTTTCTTTTTTAATTTTTACATACTGGCCACTGTGCGGCTGCGCTACCGCACTAAAACTACATTTCCCAGCGGCCAGGCGGGGGATGGAGGAGACTGTCCGCCGGCCGCCGGGAGTGCTTGCTGCCTCTGATGCCGCGCCTGCGCTTTACAGTTCACAGCGCAGGCCGGGGCGGCGCCGCCTATCTTCACTGCGGTGCCGCCCTGCCTGCTCTTTGAACAGTAAAGCGCAGACGCGGCATAGCAATGATAGCTGGGGCCGGCGCGCAGGGCCCCTGCTCAATTGCCGCGCCTGCACTTTACTGTTCAAAGAGCAGGCAGGGCGGCGCCGCAGTGAAGATAGGCGGCGCCGCCCCGGCCTGCGCTGTGAATTGTGAAGCGCAGGAGCAGCGTAAAAAGGGGCCGCCCAGCTGCTCTCTGACCTCCGCAGCCTGCACCGCCCTGCCTGCGCAGCCTGGGACAAGTAACTAAGCGCAGGCAGGGCGGAAAGAGCAGTGTCCGGGCTCCGGCGGGCGGCGGCGAGTGAATCCATTGGGCCTGGCAGGCAGTCGCCCGCGCCCCCAGGGGCCCCCCTGGGCTTGGGGGGGGCCCCCGGGCACTGGCCTACCTGGCCCAATGGAAGAGACGGCCCTGATGATATCATGTTCTGGATGCCTGACGCTGCATATCATACATTTCTGCCGGGTTAAGCTCTGCTCTCAGATGCTTCGCTGTGTAATGATTGACCTTCACACTCGCTATGGCTATAGTGACCCCCCATTGATGTCTTTGGCCATATTTTACATTTGGCTAATCGCAGCGCCTTGTCTGCTGTATCTTAGTTGGTTGCCTATGCTGTGCAGGCCTCTCTGTTCTTAAGACAAGAAGTCCGCATTGATGGCGGAAAAGATCCAGCACCGTTGGATAAATAAAATAATCTTCTTTATTGTATCAAATCATTAAAATCCAGACACGACAGACAGAGTCAACGCGTTTCGGGTAAGCACCCTAATCATGACTTAAAAAACAGACACTCAATAAACATATTTAAAAGAAATCAAAACCATTGATTTCTTTTAAATATGTTTATTGAGTGTCTGTTTTTTAAGTCATGATTAAGGGTGCTTACCCGAAACGCGTTGACTCTGTCTGTCGTGTCTGGATTTTAATGATTTGATACAATAAAAAAAGATTATTTTATTTATCCAACGGTGCTGGATCTTTTCCGCCATCCATGCGGACTTCTTGTCTCTAGTTCACAGACTGGTGCCTCCCAGCCAGATCCGTGCACCTGCTGGCTGTCCACAATCAATTATTCATTCAGGTGAGCTGGACGTTGTGTGTCTGGGACTCTCTGTTCTTACCTGTTCTCCCCTTTTCTGTTTCCCTACCTCCACCCAAGCCAGTCGTTGTTGGACTCGTGGTTGTGGACCTGGTCTGTAGCTGGAACTGTGGGTAAGTGTGCTATACCCCTTAATCATGCATAACCTTACGGTTACATCCCTTAACGTCAAGGGATTCAACACCCCCGAAAAGAGGTCACAGATCCTATATAATCTACATAAGCTTAAATCTCATATTGTATGCCTACAGGAAACACATCTCTTGCAGGCCCATGCCCAAGTTCTAAAAATTAAATATTACCCTGCCTGGTACCGTAGCAGCAACCCCTTACAAAAAACAAAGGGAGTAGCCATCTTGATACACAAATCTCTCCCTCTTACAGTCCTAGAAGTTCATACCGACAGTGACGCCCGGGCCGTTTTCATAAAATGTAACATACAAGGTCACATGTACACTATTGCCAACCTATATGCCCCGAATAGTAACCAAATTCCTTTCCTAACTAAAACTCTGGATGATTTGAATTGCTTCGCGCAGGGACAGATAGTCCTGTGTGGGGATTTCAATCTAGTCCTTCAGCCTACCTTAGATGCCTCCTCGGGCCGATCCTCTGTCCCTTTGCACATAATTAATAAGTTCAAACGACTCTTGCACAGCATGCAGCTCTCGGACATCTGGAGACTGATGCACCCCAGAGAGAGGGATTACTCCTTCTCTAACCCGCATCAATCATATAGCCGTATAGACTATATCTTTCTACAACACTCTCTTCTCTCGTGTGCGGTTGATGCTAGGATTGACGTTCGAATTCACTCAGACCATGCCCCGGTGCACTGTGTGTTGGATCTCCCACACTATCGGCGCCCCCCGTTTGCTTGGATTAAATGAGTCTCGCCTACAGGACGCTTTGTGCCTCCAGGAACTCCAGAAAGGGATTCAGGAGTTCCAAAGTAGTCACAGCAAGGACAGTACAACTCCACAAACCCAATGGGGAACGCTGAAATGTGTTCTGAGAGGTATATTAATTAAGCATGGGGCCCGTTTAAAACGGGAGGCGGCTGCTAAACTCCGGTCATTGCTGACACAACTTCATGAAGCGGAATTAGCCCACAAATCGTCTGGGTTGGACTCTGACCTTAGACTTTTGAATCAGCTGAGACATGGAGTTCTGTCACTGATGGAACGGAAGCATAAGCGGTACCGCCAATTTAGAGAAGCTGTGTTCTATGAGTGGAGCAATAAACCGGGCAGATATCTGGCGTGCGCATTACGAGAGAAGAGAGCCTCCCTGTTCATCCCTCAAAATAAACACCCGGACGGTCAGATGGCACACTTAACAGAGGACATACTGTCTGTCTTCCATAAATTCTACTCTGACCTCTACAACTTACCCAAGCCGCCTGACAGCGCTCAGCTGGCAGAACCTCCCGCCACCCTTAAGGCCTATCTGCAGCAAACGGCACTACCCCCTCTTCCCGTAGATGTGCTTAACTTGCTTGAAGAGCCCTTCTCTCAATCGGAGCTTCACGCGGCTATTACATCGCTCTCGGCAGGAAAAAGCCCGGGCCCAGATGGCTTTACCGCCAAATTTTACAAAGTCTTGAAAGAGGAATTGTCTCCACCACTACTTGCTTTTTTAATGTTTCGGTATTTCCCCTTTGCCCCGGATTTCTTAAAAGCCTTTCACTGTGGTCCCCGGATGGCAAAGCCCCCGACTAAATGAAAAAGGCTAAGGGCAATATCTCTCATTAATCGGACGCCAAGGTTTTTGCGGAAGATTACAGCAAAATTAAAACCCTCTACTCGGTCATCTTATTCTTTTTTTTTTTTTAAAATTCATGTTTTTATTGAACAATAAAGGAATAAGGTTTACAATTCGAAGCAAAGATTCATTTGTTGGGTTTTGAACATGCATTTTGGTACAATCAAGTACAAAAAAACCTCAGCGATAAACTTTTAAAACAAAATTTCTAAGTAAAATCCAGATTTTTGAGTATAAATGGGAATAAAAGTTACACACTTTTTAAACTAAAACCCCATTTATACTCGTATTTTCACAGTTTTATAAACTTCCCATATGACCGGAACATTGGTTAAATTTAAAACGAAAAAACAACTTTTTGGAGAGTCGTGCCCTTTTATTCGGGAAAAAGACTAGGTTTTTCAAAAAAAAAATGTGTGGAGAGGATCATTTACTCATTTTTTTGGGGCCCGGAGAAGTAGCTACCGTCCTTCTGTTCAGGAACAACCCGCTTGCCCAGAATCATGGATAATTATTATAACCGGCACTATTAACGTTTGCTAATTGGGACCCACAAACTCCACCCATCTTTCCGGTTCTATAATATTTTTCAAGGTCTGATTTCTTTCAGCGCTAATTTTTCCTTCTTTGAAAACACAAAGACTCCTTGAACCAATCGGGACGTCGGTTTACTGTTGGACTCCAGCGCCTGGGTATCTGCCCGTCCCCTATCAACAAAGAATCAACAGGTTACCCTTTAGAATACCCAGTGGAGAGGACATTGGGGGACAAGGGGGCCGGGTCTTTTTTTATGCTTTTTCCCCTGATCAGGCGAAGCACGTGAATCATTTGATCCAAAAAGTTGGAGAGCGGACAAAATCCCCCAGATATGCGAAACGAACCCAAAATTCCCCTTACATCCCAACTTCGCTAGAGACCTGGGGAAAAACTTTGTGCAAAACTTCCGGAACCCTATACCCCTCTAGATAATTTCTTAATTCAACTCTTGAAGTTTACAGGATTTAGGGATCTATGAGATAGAAAAAAGCTTTATTCCCAAACCTCTTTCGGAAAATTTCCTTTTTTACTCTTTTCCCAACTCGCCTTATACCGGGGGGGTGCGCTGTTGTCTCTGATTTTCCAATTAATAATCGGAAAATGAGGGGCTTTGCCTGTCGCTCGGTAAAGAAGGTTTCAAAAGGGTTAAGTTGTATAAACGAGAAAGCTCTGTTTGGGGCATAGAAAAATTGTATTTGAAAATTTTGGGGAAACAGTGCAAGGCCCTTTGGGGGAAGCAAAGCTCTTTCTTGACAGTGGGTTTTAGAGTGGTGTCCACTATGATATCCTTAAAAGTTGGGGTTTAGCGGAAAAGGGGGCTGGGGGGATTAAAAAACTTGCAGTATGGGGATGTCAGGGGGGCCCACATAGGTGCAAAAAACCTCAGCCGTGAATAAAATTTTGTTCTGGGCCATAACTCCCACCCTTTGGGGTGTTTGTTGTACATCCAGGGGAATCTACGTCTAGCCCAGGAGTTCCCCATAGGGAATTCCCTGTACAGTTCCCTAGTTTACCCCTGCTTTTTTTTCACCATGCGCCTTCCAGTCCAGAAACGGGTTGCCCAATTTTTGGCGGAGTAGTTGCTTCAAGTCTGGGAGGGCCAAACGCCCTCGTCTTTCTTCTATTTTAAAACGATTTTGCTACTCTTGGGTGAGTTCCGGCCCAGACGAATCGCCTTAGGCATTTATCTAGAGAGCGAAAAAATTGTCTTGGCAAAAGAACAGGAACAGTCTGGAACAGATAGAGAAGCCGGGGCAACACATTCATCTTTAGAATGTTAATGCGTCCCAGCCACGAGAAATCTCGTCTTTCCCAGCGGGTCAAGTCTCTAGTGATAATCGCTATAAGCGGACCAAAATTCAGGTCTCCTAATTGGGTCAGATCTGATGGGATGTGAGTCCCCAGGTATTTAAAAGACTGTGTTGCCCACTGAAACGGGAAGTTCCCCTTTAAGCTTCTCACTATCTCATCAGGAAGGGTTATGTTCAAAGCCCTACACTTGTTCAGATTCACCTTATAATTGGAAAGTTTACCAAAGTGTTCCAGAACGTCCATCAGAATAGGTAGGGATGTCAATGGCTGTGTGACAAACAACAACAAGTCATCTGCATAAGCAGCACATTTATACGTCTGTCCCTTTATCACAATACCCTTGACATCTGGGTTCTGCCTGATGCTCTGCAACAAGTGTTCCATAGTCAGAGCATATAGGATAGGAGAAAGGGGGCACCCCTGCCTGGTGCCATTGCTAATGGAAACCGGGGCCGACAGAGAACCGTTAATTCTAATCCTTGCATGTGGGTTATTATATAGTGCCATAATGCGCTGAAGCATTTGAGGGCCCAGACCTATCCCAGACAGGACACCTTCCATAAAAGACCAGTCAACCCTATCAAACGCTTTTTCGGCGTCTAGCGATAGCAGCATACAAGGCACGGCCATCGTCCTCGCCTGGTGTACAAGGGAAATTGTTTTAAGTGTGTTGTCTCGTGCTTCACGAGAGGGGACAAAACCGACCTGGTCTAAATGAATTAGGTCTTCAAGAATGGTATTCAGACGCACAGACAATAATTTTGCAAAAAGTTTGGTGTCAACGTTTAAGAGAGAGATTGGCCTGTAACTAGAGCACAGTAGGGGGTCCTTTCCTTCTTTATGGATGACTGTGATATAGGCCTGAAGGGATTGTTCTGGAAAGGGGCTCGATGAAGAAATTGAATTGAAAGAACTCAGCAAGGGAGTAGAGATTTCCTCTCTTAATATTTTATAAAACTTGGCAGTGTACCCATCTGGGCCTGGGCTTTTGCCGGTTGGGAGGGATGCTATAGCCGAACCAAGTTCTTCCAGAGTAAAGGGCGCCTCCAACATTGCTAGTCTGTCTGGTGGGATTAGTGGGAGGGCCGTGTGGTTTAGGTACGTGTCTAATGAGACAGAGGGGGGTGTGGGTGTTGGTTTTGGTAAGTTATACAGATCATGGTAATAAGCTCGGAAAGACTCCATAATACTAGTGGTCAGATGTTCCAGCTTACCAGTTTTGTTTTTAATTGCGGGGATATACAGTGATGCCCATTTATCTCTCAGTGCTCTCGCTAGCATCCTACTAGGTTTATTACTCCATTCATAGTAAGAATTGGAGCAGAGCTGTCTGTAGCGATTATTTCTCATCTCCAGTTGTTTCAAGATATCGTGTCGCAGCTGGGTCAGTTCCCTCAATGTCATCTCATCCTGCGAGGCCTTGTGCGCCATCTCAAGAATCCCAAGCCTGGTTAGCATATTCGACATTTTTGCCGAAGCTTCTCTCTTCAATCTAGCTCCATGTTTTATTAAGATTCCTCGCAGCACACATTTTAAGGCCTCCCACTTGAGCTGGCACGAAGAGGTATCAGTGCGATGGTCATCCGGAAAAAACCGGATCGATTGAGTCAGATCTGTCATACATAGGGTGTCATTGAGGAAAGGCTCATTGAGTTTCCAAGAGTATGCTGTTCGGTTGGCATCTGGAACATTCAGCTCACAATGGACAGGAGCATGATCTGATAGTAGTATGTTATCAATAGAGGCTGTTTTGAGAAAGGGGAGAGCCGAATGATGTATGAATATGTAGTCAATTCTACTATATCTTCCATGTGGGGCAGAATAGAAGGTGTAATCTCGAGTTGTAGGGAATAATATACGCCACGCGTCGCAAAGTTGCATATTATGGAGGAGCTTTTTGATCTTATTCAATTTGTTCAGGGGGAAAAATGATGTTCGAGCGGACGTGTCCAGCTCCGGTTGCAAGGAGACATTGAAGTCCCCACAGACCACCAGCGTACCCTGTGTAAAGGCGTTAAGCTCATCTAAGGTTTTATCAGGACGTTAATTGGCCTGTTGAGGGGCGTAGGACATTGGTAAGTGTAGACCCTGCCCCGTATGCTGCACCGCACGAAAATGAATCGACCGTCTTCATCTGTCCTAGTCTCCAAAATCTTATGTGGCAGCGATCTATGAAAAAGTATCGCTACCCCCTTTGTTTTGTTGTTCCCACAGCTGCTATGGCACCAGGCAGGGTAGTATTTATTTTTAAGTTGTCAGATGTCCCGTTATCAAAAGGTGGGTCTCCTGTAAACAGAGAATTTGGGTTTTTGCTTTATGCATCTGATATAATATTTTCGACCTCTTCTCCGGCACATTAAAACCTTTTACATTAAAGGAGGATATTTTCACCGACATCATGTCAATCCCAGAGTCACCCACCACATCTTCCAATCCCCCATGATCCTCTCCCTCCACAGGACTCTCAACCAAGGCCACCATTGGGCCAATTTGTCTGTTAGACACAGTAACAAGAGCAAAAAGCCAACTGAACATTCAAGTGGCAACAGAACTATAGTTTGCAGCATATCCGCTGCTGTGTGTAGGCATGGGCTGCCTACCTCCGTCCCTATTGGGGGACTGTGACTGGCCATCACTGGGTGAGGAGGGAAACGTGCGCTACTCTCCGGACATAAATAGTTTTCGTCGTGCGAGGCAAACAAGACTTTCTTTAACCTAACTTCGACGTGCACGATTGAACAACTAATTCTGTTAGCGCTTGGGGAAGTAAGTATATCCATTTTGCAGCAAGGTGGGGGAGGAGGAAGAAAGGAAGAGATAGGAGGAGTAGGAGTAGGGGAACAGAAGAGAGAAAAGAAATAAAAAGGGGGGCTGGGGGAGGGGGAAAAAAAGAGGGTGCGGGGGGAAGGTGGAGGGGTGGGGTAAGGTAGAGGAGAGAAGGGGCGATAGAAATAAATAATAATAGAAGAGGAGGCTGCAGTTCGGAAATCGCTATGAAAAGACAATATACATGGGACCAATAAGGAATGTCATTCTTAATATCAGAGATGTAAAACTTGCGCAACGAGAGTTAGGAGAACTAACTCCTTGTGTTAGTCTCGTGACTCAACAATTTCTTGGGGGCCATTATGCAGAGGGGTCTATCTTTCACATTCAAGGGAAATCGGTAATCTCAACATACTCCGTCAACAAGCAAAAGGGGAGAAAAATGACTGTCTCAAAGCCAGGGATTACTGCGTGTTGTAGGTCAGACCCCTTTTGGGAGCACCTCTAGTACCCTCCATTAACGCCAGGTCTTAGAGGGTTTGCGAGCGTCTCTGCGGTTTAGCAGTTACATACTGGCCCTGGTCTTGACCAAGCGGTTCCCTGCTGGGAGGTGAGGCATGGAGGGTGTCAGGAACATGGACTCCCATTCAGGTAAAGAAATGTCCGGTAAATCTAGATCCTCCAGGAACTGCTGCAGATCAGCAGGCGTGTGTAGTGTGAGGAGCCTATCTCCCCTGCGCACTTGCAGCGAGAACGCGTCAATCCCCAGTGGTAGGGTATATTGCGGGATTGCAGACGCAGTCAATCAACAAGGTTTAAGTGTCAGACATGAGACCGTATGTGCGCTGGAGAGATCCGGATATACTTGATAATCTTGCGCCTTCCCACATTAGGTTTTGTGAACAATCTTGCTTTTTCTGATGGATTCTTTAACAGTTAAGTAATGAAACCCGCAGATCACGTACGCGGGCGAGCGTCATCTTGGACTCTGTCGGTCTAAAGCTCTCATGCGGCCTTATCCACACTCTATGTGTTCATCTTCTCTCCTTCCCAACAGCGTGTTAAAAAAATTGTTAGGGTTTGGGGCAGATTTTACCTGGGATGAGACAGATTCCGGAGACCTCTGATGCGTAGTATTATTCTTCTGTTTCGATTCTCATTATCATCTAGGTGTTATAAATCTTGTTTGTAGGGACTTTGCGTGGGCAAACTGTGGATGCAGGTCCGCTATGGAACGCTGTACAGTACTTTGGAACCTGTTCAAGAGTGTGGACTCTTTCCTGCAGAGCATTTACTTCAGTTTTTCACAATCTGTAGTCATTGCAGCATGCAGCCTCTTAGGTCTTGCGCAATGGCAGGTAATTCGTTTTTCACAGGTATTAGCGGATTTTGAGCCTTATTCTGGATGGCTCTCAGGGTTTGTAAGGCTTCCTCTCTGGGCATGTCACTATAGGGGCCCGGTTCTCGCCTCCTCTGTGGGCTAGGGTGTTCTGCCGCAATTTCTTCTGCACAAGCTGAGTCACCCCCCGGGGAGTTACCTCTGGACCCAGTCTCAGATACTCCGGGGTCATCAGAGGCCATATTGGATGCTCTATTGGAGCTTGTTGTTTGCAGACTTGACATAAAGTCCTCCAGTGGGTCAGGGACCGATTCTATGGCAGAGGAGGTCAGCCCTTTCTCTATATAGGGAGTTTGCCTCTCTGTTTGTGCCCTATTCCCATTAGGGTTGATATGAGTGTCCTCTCTATATGATGGCGTACCGTCACATGGCGCCGCCATGTTAGGTCTCTCTGCTGATGGGCGTGAAGGGACAGGTGCGTTAATCATGCAGGTCTACCTTGTGATTCCGCGCCGGACCGGGAGCTTTGAGGAGTGGTAGCAGGGTCACTGCGTCTTCCCGCCGCTGTGGAGGTCTGCGCGGGCTGCGCTCCGGGAGAGGCACCAGAAAGTAGTTCCGGCGCGCGTACTTCTCCTTCCCCTCCGGTTGCTTGCTTCTGAGCTTGCCGGTTAACTGTTGTCGAGGATCCATGTCGGGACTCGCGAGGGTCGGCAGGGATCCGGGTTTGGTTCGGTAGGCCACTCTCCCGCCTCTGTGCCCGACCTGCTGCTGAGCGCCGCGGAGGTCTCAAGTCCAGCAAAGATGGCGCCCGCTCCGACCAGGCGCTGTCTGAGTCTTCCTGCTGCCCCAGAGTGGTGTAAAATAGTTAGAGATGGGAATTCCAGCTTCTCCACTCTCTGAGGGGTCTCTGGGTCGTCTTTTCCCTCTTTTTGGTCCCATCTGTGCAGTGCTTTTCCCCTTTTTCATAGTGTGCACGGTGAGGAGCTCAATCACCCACGTCCTTCAGCCAGCATGCCAGGCCACGCCCCAGACCTAGACAGTTTTTATACATGTGGTCCTTAACTTTTACTAAGTATATCTAAAAATATAAAACACATATCAAGCCAATAGGCCCAAAAAATTCGTAGACTCGCCCTAAAGGTAGGAAAATGCTGCCTATCCAAGAGAATAGGGTAACTGCTCCAGTAAGGGCAACCCTGAACTGGTACACTGCCTAATGAACCCTGTTGAATAGGAACACACAATCTCAGCGAAAAAATACTATATATATATATACTGTATATATATATATATATACAGTATATATATATACACACTCACGGCCATTTATTTAGGTTTACACCATGTAGTAAGGGTTGGAATCCTTTTGCCTTCAGAACTGCCTCAATTCTTCGTGGCATAGATTCCACAAGGTGTTGCAACGATGCTCAATTGATACCAAGGGGCCCAAAGAGTGCCAAAAAATATTCCCCACACCATGACACCACCACCACCCAGCCTGAACCGTTGATACAAGGCAGGATGGATCCATGCTTTCATGTTGTTGACGCCAAATTTCTGAACCCTACCATCCGAATGTCGCAGCAGAAATCGAGACTCATCAGACCAGGCAACGTTTTTCCAGTCTTCTACTGTCCAATTTCGATGACCTTGGGCAAATTGGAGCCTCAGTTTCCTGTTCTTAGCTGAAAGGAGTGGCACCCGGTGTGGTCTTCTGCTGCTGTAGCCCATCTGCCTCAAAGTTCGCCGTACTGTGCGTTCAGAGATGCTCTTCTGCCTACCTTGGTTGTAACGGGTGGCTATTTGAGTCACGGTTGCCTTTCTATCAGCTCGAACCGGTCTGCCCATTCTCCTTTGACCTCTGGCATCAACAAGGCATTTTCCGCCCACAGGACTGCCGCTCACTGGATGTTTTTTCTTTTTCGGACCATTCTCTGTAAACCCTAGAGATGGTTGTGCGTGAAAATCCCAGGAGATCAGCAGTTTCTGAAATACTCAGACCAGCCCTTCTGGCACCAACAACCATGCCACGTTCAAAGGCACTCAAATCACCTTTCTTCCCCATACTGATGCTCGGTTTGAACTGCAGGAGATTGTCTTGACCATGTCTACATGCCTAAATGCACTGAGTTGCCGCCATGTGATTGGCTGATTAGAAATTAAGTGTTAACGAGCAGTTGGACAGGTATATATATATATAGACAATGAACAATTATGGTCAAAAAGGTACAATTGGGGGAGCAGACCAGACTTTGAGAAATAGTATCAAAATGTAACAGTGACTGACAATTAGTTACAGGGACAGAAATGTAGCAATAAGACAGATAGAAAGAATGAAATTAAATAAAGAAAAAATGAAATTAAATAAACAAGACACAGTTAGAAAATGCGAAGGCTTCCAATATAGTTGTAAATCACGCAAATAACTTTCCCTCATTTATTCCAAATGGATTATTCAGGGAACCATAAAAGACCACTATAGACTGTAGTTAGAAATGTTCCTCGCCAAAATACATAGAAGATCTCACATAGTGATAATGTAGACTTAGGCTACGTCCACACAGAAGTAAGCAAATATCCGCCAGATACTGATGAAAGAATCTGGCCGATATTGTGACATGTTGTACGTGGTTTTGGGGGATGGTTCTGTCCATGGTTTGTGGATTTCGAGTCTCCCTCAACCACTGACATGTACATGTTCTGTCAGGGTGGTTGACAGTCGGTTTACAGATGGCTTTCAAATCCTAAAATCCTGCCGTGGGGACAAGCCCATACATTACTGAAGCCATGATAAGCCATCTGCCTTCCATCATTCAGAAGGTGAGCTATACTACTATTTATCAAGTGTAGTGTGTGTTAGGCATTGTCCTTTGTACTAACTGGAATTCAGTCTAACATTCGGTCTATGATAAACCTGTTTGGAATACATGGGGGAAAAGGGTCTGAAGCTCATATTTTTGGCTGTCATTTGCTTGATTTAGGCTCTGTCCACCCACGTGGATTACAACTGGAAATACTCATCTAAAACCAAAAGTATACCATTCCCATTGACATTGATAGAAAATATGTGTAGTAGCCCGTACAAAGCGTATTGTTGAAAGCAAATTTTTTTCCATAAATAAATTGTGTTCATGTTCATTCTTTGGTCTTATTCTATGTGGCAAACGTGTGCAAATTTACTTTTGATGTCAATGGAGATGGCTAAAAACCTCATGTAAAACGCACCCAAAATATTTGTATGGTTTTTTAATGCAGATCCGCTTTCAAAGCACATGGAAATGAATGGGGCTCATTTCTGACTGTAAACCATGAGTAAAAAAAAAACGACCCAGATCTACATGCAAGAAGATGTGAAATACTCGGATGACGTGGTTTCCAACGGCAGGATCTGACAAGTCAATTTTACTGTGGACATACCCTTAGGCCTTGTCCCCACGGCACAGGTTTTCTGTCGGTTTTACAGACGGTTTTCACATTGGAAAGCCTTCTGTAAACCGACTGTCAACCTTTTACATTGACATTAATAGAAAATCCGCGCAGTGGAGACGTTTTTTTACACTGTCAGCGGTTCAAAAAAACTTAGAACATGTTCATTCTCCGGCCCGATTTTCGCGCGGAACATGAACATGTGGGTGCGAAGGGGGAGGGATTGAATCCGCAAACCACAGACAAAAGCCGTCCGCCTATGCACCAAAAAGACAAAATACCGGTTGGCATTTCCTGACTGGTATTTGGTCTTTACCATGTAAACGCAGCCTTACAGCTATGTTGGAACCCTACTAATTCTCTGTGATTTATTTTTTTATGTCTCTTATTAGGGCATGTTCACACGGTGTCTTGCCTCCATAAGGACATACGCTTTTCAGATGCATCTCTGGGTCAATCAGAATGGACCCAGAGATGCATCTAACAATTAGCAGTGATGAACTTGACAATCGCACAATTGAAACTCAACAAATCCCCGGGACCTGGTGGGCTCAATAACGAGTATTACAAACTTTTTTTCCCCCACTCTCTCCCCGTATATACTCCATCTTTTCAATTCCTTTATGACTGGAGACCCTCCCCCTGCGGAAATGCTCTCTGCTACAATCGTCACCATCCCCCACCCGCGTAAACCTCAGGATCTAGTCACAAATTACAGCCCAATCTCCCTCCTTAACTGCGACATAAAACTTTTTTCAAAAACCTTTGCTCCCCCACCTAATCAATCCAGACCAGGTGGGGTTCGTCAAGTCTAGACAGACGAGAGATGGGATCCGTCGAGTACTGGATGTCCTACAGTTAATTAGAAGGGTTATAATTCTTATGGCCTTTCTGTCCCTTGACGGCGAAAAGGCCTTTGATAAGATCAATTGGGTATACATGAGGGAGGTCCTGACTAAGTTTGGCTTTTCTGGACCAATCGTACGAGCAATACTGACTCTTTACTCCAGCCCAACGGCCCGAGTCCTCTCAGCAGGTTTCCTATCACAACCCTTCCACATCACTAACGGGACCAGGCTGGGGTGTCCTTTATCCCCACTGATCTTCAACTTATGTATAGGACCCCTTGCGGAAAAGATCCGATTATCTCCACACGTTTCAGGTATACCCATAGGCCAACATCTTCACAAAGCTAGTCTTTACATGGATGATGTCTTAATCATGTGTAAAGATCCAGACTCTTCTTTCCCTGCCCTTTTAGACATCTTGCAAGCATTCTCCCAAGTCTCTTTTTACAAACTTAATATCTCTAAGTCCATACTCATGCCACTTCACTGCTCACAAGCTACCTGCCTAGCTCTTTTACGTTTTGAATTTGCTAAGACGGAATCCCACATTGAATATTTAGGTATTAAAATATTACCTGACATTCTCAAAACAATTGAATCTAATTGGGAACGCCTATTCCTAGTCCTCTCAGATGATATTGCTAGATTTCAAAAGGCAACCCCCTCTTGGATTGCTAGAATCAATTTGGTCAAAATGATGCTCCTTCCCAAATTCCTATACATCTCTAGATCCCTTCCCTTTCTCATCCCCCCTCTCATATTGAGGAAACTTCAATCCCTCCTCTCACGCTTTATCTGGAATTCCAAAAAACCCAGGTTCAAGCATCAATACCTATATCTCCAGAAACAATTCAGAGGCTTGGCCGTCCCTAATCTGGCGTGGTACAATATAGCATCAGTTCTGGAACCTATTTCTCACTTATGGGTACCCTCACCACTGCACCACTGGGCACATATTGAAAACCACTTGACCTTCCCAGGCTCTGTCCGAGATCACCTTATGGCATTGTTACAGGGCTTTCCTAAGCTCCCGAATTCCCATTACAATCTCCTCACACTCCAATATTTAGTTGATGCATGGCACCGATATGTTGCAATACCACGGCTAGTCACTATTAGTAAACATAACTGTTCCTTGTCCATGTTGTACGGCGCGGCTCTTAATATCCCTTTTGACCAATGGATCGCTAGAGGAATCTGGATAATAGGAGATTTATTTACAGATGGAGCCTTTAGAACATTTGAGGACCTGGCTGCCACATATGCGATTCCTAAATCTCAATTTTTTATGTACCTTCAGGTCAGACATGCCATATCAGCCATTCCCCGATCCTCCACAGCCCGAAACAAATCTCCCTTTTCCCACTTCCTCCTGAGTTCAGAATGCCCCACTAAGGGTCTCTCAGCAGCTTATGCCTCCCTGGCCCAAATTAGTCAGCCTGATAAGTTTGCCTATATGACTAAATGGGAGGCAGAACTATCTAAGATATTCTTAGTGGAGGACTGGTGGAGGGCAGCGACTTCAATTTTTAAACACTCTAGCTGCATTAACCACCTAGAGATATCCAGGAAGCTCCATTGTCGTTGGTGCCTCACTCCTACTCGCACTGCACATATGTTCCCAGGATCATCTAAAATGTGTTGGAGGGGATGTGGCTCAGCTGGCCACTTGTTGCACATGTGGTGGTTATGTCCTGTTGCTCAAAGTCTTTGGATTGAAATTGAAAAACTAATTCAAAACCTGTTCCACTCTAGCTTTACATTATCACAGGAACTGGCTCTGTTAGACTTCAATATTTGGGAGGTACCCTATACGCACTAAACAGTGATTCAACACATAATCACTGCAACCTGCCTCACTATAGCCCAACATTGGAAATCCTCATCCCCACTGAACATTAATGAAGTCATTAATAGGGTTAATTCTCAATTCTATAGTGAAATCTGCCTTGTTACCCCTCCTCACCTGATCGCCAAAAAAACGGGATAGGTGGAGAGTTTGGACTGACTCGATCTTTTTTACATAACTCCCCAAATTTTCGAGCACCATAACTTTGACACACCTTCTGTCTCCTTTGCGGATCTAGGTATACCTCTTTCATAACCACCTAACTTTGCCGATGGCTGAAGTTTCGCTTACTCTCTTATTTGTAAGATCTCAGGAGGTTTTTGACCTTAGATTTGTACATGGCATTTATAGTTTGCTACTTGTTATTTTTGTCTGTTAACTCTGTGTTATCTGTACGTCCCATGATGCAACTTGTTGTTTTTGGCAGTAACCTTTACGTTATGTAAAATAAATAAAAATGTATTGATAAAAAAAAATAAACAATTAGCAGTGACTTTATCCCTGCCTGTAATGACAGACACGCAGCGGTGTTCACATGAGTGATCGCAGCTGCGTGTTTGCATTGTGCCTGTCGGGTCCATCTTGCTGCGTGTCTGTCATTACAGGAAGTGATAAAGTCACTGCTAATTGTTAGATGCTTGTCTGGGCCCGTTCTGACGGACCCAGAGACGCATCTGAAAAGAGTATGTTCATACAGAGTGAAGACGCAGTGTGAACATACCCTTACATTTCTGTCCCTGTGACTATTAGTCACTGTCGCATTTTGATACTATTGTCTGGTTTACTCCTCTAATTGTATCTTTTTGGACACAATTATTAATTGCCTATATTAAGTATGTTTTCACTGTTATTGTATGTTCCTTTCAAATTATCTAAATAGACCCTCTAGAAATGTAACAGTGTTCGCGTAATTCAGGTACAGGGTTGCTCTTATCTGGGCAGTTACCCTGTTGTTTTGGATAGGCAGGATTTACCTACCTTTAAGGCGAGTGTAGAGATTTTTTGGGCTCTGTTGGCTTGATATCTATTTAATCTTTTTTATGTATACTTAACTTTTTATTATACTTAATAAAAGCTAAAATAAAAACGGATTCATCTGCTTCAGCAATGCTGATATTCTGGAGTTCCCCATCAGTTCCCAAGCAAAGATATCAAATACATGGCTCAAGTAACTGTGAGCAAATCACTGCCTCATCGCTCACTTTACCTGCAAGCAAGGCATGTGGTCGCTGAGACCAGTGATTGGATGTAGCACCATGTGAGCAATGTATGTGATGTCTTTGGAGCAGGGGGGGGGGGGCACAGGTAGGAAACACCCCAATAGGAATAGCACTGGAGAAGGCGAGTATGGATTTGTTTTTCTTTTTAAATTTCAAAACAGTGGGGGGCAATAAGGGTGATTCAAAAACTAATGGAAAATCCCTGTAAGGGTATGTTCACACGGGCAAATTTCAGCGTGCATTTTGCGTCATATTTGCGCTTTAATACAAGCGAGATGCACGCCGAAATTACAGTAATCCATAGAGAACTATGGATTACGCCTCCTCTTCCCGCTCGTACAATATGATCATATAGTACGCGCGGGGAGATAAGTGAAATGTCAATTACTTGCGGCGAATGCGTGCGGCGAGTAATGCATGTCAATGAGGCCGGCGGGCTGCCATCTCTCCCCCACCCCCCGCGCGTCGCGGAGTACACGCTGATCAGCGCGACTCACAAGTCACCTGCCGTAATTGCCGCCGTACTGTACGTGCCGCAATTTCGCCATGTGAACATAGCCTTAGATTAACAAGGTCTCTCTCACCCAAGATGAGCATACTTAGCTATGTTGTAGCTGGGATATATTAAGGGGTTGTCCAGAAACATTGCCATACCTGTCTATCGGTTGTGTTGGATACCGCAGCGCAATTTCACTGAAGTGAATAGGTTAGACTGCAATATCACATCCAGGGGCATATGCAAGGGGTACTACATAGTTAAAACTACTCTATTGCACCACTTTTAACTTTATCTGAATGTAGATATATAGCCATGAGAAAAAGAAAGTACAACCTCCTTGAATTATATGGTTTTGTATATCAGGACATATTAAAAAAACACATCCAAAACACCTGGTCATTAAAAGATCTTAAAATTAGGTAACTAGAACCCAAATGAAGAACAGGACACAACAAATTTCACCATGTTAAATTTTTTTTGGTTTAAAAAAAAAAATTTAAACTAAAATGGAAAAAGGGCCCTATGTTAAAGAAATAAATTTTATCAGGGCAAATTGTTTTTTGTTTATATTTTGGTCTACTCTTCTTTACTTCAATTGCTTCTGTCCATTGAGGTTTGTGGGCACTCCCCTTTAAAGGGCTTTTCCCCCCGGCAGTGGTTTTTGGTTGGGGTTTTTTAAGGTTTGCAGTTTTTGAAAACCAACGAAAACTGCCCAAAAACCATCTCCATAGACTTTTTGTAGAAAAATCCGTTCAGAAGGGCTCCCCGAAAAATTTTCTCCCCACCCTTTTTGACACCCCCGGGGTTTTTGAAAAAATTTGAACCCTGTTTATTTTTTGCCCAATTTTTTGGGGAGAAAATGAACATTTTAAATGTGGGAAAGGGGGGAAGGCCTGAATTTCCCTAAAAACCCCGGAAAAAAAGCGCCCCACTACTCCAAAAAAAGGCAAAAATAAATGGTTTTGGGAAAATCCGTCCAGTATTTTGTCAGTGCCATGGGAACGCACCTTAAAGGTCTTGCCACAGGATTTCAATTGGGTTGAGTTCTGAACTTTGGGCTATTGCAACACCTTGTTTCTTTTCTTTTTCAGGCCATTTTTGTAAAATTTTTTGGTGTGCTTTTGGGTCAAACACCCGTTGCTTACCCCAAAAAACCAAGTTTTATCTAGAAAAATTTTTGGTATTTAGGAAAGTTTGTGATTGACTAAATGACTGCAATAGGGATTTTCGTGCTTGGGTTTCACGAAAGTGCCCCTGTGAGTTTTTGGCTTTGTTCTTCAGGAAAAAACAAAGTTTGAATCTTGCAGTTTAATTTCCTTTCAATGGCTCACAAAAAGAGATGATGTTAAACAACAAGCTTTAAGACTATCAGGTTCCTTTGATCAGGGTGAAAATTTCAAAAGTTTCTGAAAAAAATTATAGTACACCTTATAGCAAAAGATTGAAAAAAAAAGGAAAATTTAAAAAAACAGAACAAAATAAACTGAATAGTAATTTCCAAAATTTTTTAAAAATTTAAACAATACTTGCTGCTTTTTTGCTTTCTTCACACAAAATATCCGCACCCAAAATTTTTTCGTTTTTTGTACCAATGTTTCTAATTTTGCTATTTTTAACAAATGAATCACCCAAGAAATCTTTAGGAACAGAAAAAACCCGAAAAAAAAAAACACCCGGGGAGAATTGAAGTAAAGGGAAAATAAAAAAAATAGGGCCCTTAAAAAAAAAAAACAAAAAACAGAAAACAAACCCAAAAAAGGACTGGATGCTAGAAACTGAAAACAAAAATTGACCAAACACAAGCCCCCGCACGAACTCTGACCAGCCACCAAAATGAAACTCAGCTTTTTAGAGAATGGGAAGTAATTCCCAAACCCTTCCCAATAATGACTCACATGTGCCACATGGCCTGATATCCTGAGAGTTGTTTTAGGCCCTTAAAATGCAACCTCCTCCTCGATCCCCGTAAAACACGAGAAGACAAAATGGCAGAAGGATAAATAACACCGTTATTTATGCAGCTTTAACAGGGACTTTACCAACAAGGTTGTAACAAAAAAAATAAATCACTTTTCAAACTTTCAAAATGAGGACAAAAACCACCCTATCACAACCTTCCAGTTTAAATTTTTGATTCCCACATCAGCTTTTGGGTTTTGTTTTACAAAGGCTTGTTGTGGCGAAAATATTAAAAAACGCCGCCAATACGCCCTGTGTTTTGGAACCAAGCTTTTAAAAGCGCAATATACAGTGAAATGCGTGCCAAAATACACGGATAATAAGCCTGTGAACATACCCTAAGCTCCCAGTGCCTCAGTAGACCTTACAACTTAAGGTCCAGGCTTTCACATTTCTTGACCTCTACTCCTCTGGAGTGTTGTTTGCTCCACTACCTGACTCATGGCACCAAACACTTTTTTTTCCAGTACTCTGAAGAACTTCCTTGCCATGACATGCAGTTGTGAAACTCTGGGAAATCTCAAGATGACCACTTAAATATACAAATGAATGTTTTTTTTCCACCAAAGTTTAAATTAAAAACCCTTTTTCCCCAAGGGCCCCGTCTTTCCCGTGGGTTTTTCCTTTGTTCTTGTTAAACCGGGTTTAAAAATTTGGGCTAGTCGGGAAAATTTTTATCATCGGCTAAAAAATTATACTTGCAGTTCCAATGGCTAGATCTAAGATAGTAAAGAGCTTTCTGCATGACCATACCAGATCACTTTACTTTTGGGGAGAAAACAAAAAAAACTGGTGATACAAAATTAAGCTCTATATTGAAGTATAGATTTCTTGAGATCACTAGTAAATTTGTCAAATTAAACTGTCCCCCCCTCGGGGTTTTGGTTCTAAGCGTGATTAAACATATATAGTGTCTCCCTTAGTAAACTGGCTGTTTCACAAAAGGGGTAGTTCAACGGGTTTTTTGCTGACGTAATTCGGGGCGGATTTCCCCCCCCCCGCAATTACGCCGGTTTCAGTGCAGCGGGGGTTGGGGGGACGGCAGCCCCCGGGCCCCCTTTAGACATTCATTATTCACGGCGCGTACACGCCGTAAATAATTGACATGTCACTTTTTCCCCACCCGGCGAGCGGGGAGAGGAGACGGAATCCATAGTTCTCTATGAGAACTGTGGATTACCGTAATGACAGAGACGGATTTCAGCCGTACTGTAGAGCAAATACGGCGCGCAGTACGGCTGAAATCAGTGCCCAAATCAGCCGTGTGAACGAGCCCTTACAAGTGCAGGAGATGTTATGTTCAGTAAACAAAAGGTACAGGTGCTGTGATTTCTGAAAACAATAGCCTATCTGTTATTTTGTTAGAGGTAATTAGTTTGCTCCAGAGTCCAGTCCATCCATGGGGTGACATCCCTCCCTGCTCCAAACCCTCTGCTCTAATCATTTAACAGTTATGGTCAGGTAACCATAGAAAATTGTGTACACTAAAATGTCTCTTATCTCATGACTAAGTAAAATCTATCAACCAATGTATTTAGAAAAAGTCTTCATTTAACTGTCCCTTCATGTTGAAAGGTAATCTTTGTAGTGGGAAAACCCCTTTAAGTGTTGAACGTAAGAGAAGTTACAATTGTATCTCTGTTAAAGGGGCACTGCCATCAGATAGGAGTATTTTTTTAAAACCCATATTCCTGGAAAATAATTTTTAGGGGAAGTTTTTAATTACATAATAGTTGCCCTATTGTTCTCTCCACAGGGATAGATAAAATCATACTAGATGACAAGCAATACATGAAAGGAAAATAGGGTAATCTTTTTTCTGAACTGGAGAGGGAGGGGGCTTGTTCGCACTGATCAGGTTATTGCTGATAATATTTATACTTCTCAGACTACAGCCAGAAAGAAGGAAAAACCAGAAAGACGGACCATCAAGCAATCCTCTGCCTGCTGAGCTGTGAGAGCTCACAGAAGGTAAGTCAGAGAGAGTAATGTGCATAGGAAAAATTATATAAAAAATAACCCCAACCAATTAAAAAAAACATAATAGTCGCATATTGCTTGTCAATTTGTATAAAGAAAAATTATGAAGGTAGTTTCCCTTGATATATGTGAAAAAGGAATTAAAAGGAGGAATATCCTGTGCCAAAACGACTAAAACAAACCTAATACCTGTCAGAGACACACACCAAGACACTGACAAGTGAGGCCCTGACACTGGTCCCAGCCTCTGTCCCTGCCTTTTGGGGAACCCGACTCCTTAATATTCCGGCCCCAACCAGATGACTGATGACTACACTGAGCCAAGTGAAACACAGACAGACCAACACAGAACAAGTAAGCGTAGTCGGAGAGTCCTAGTCAGTAACAGGACGGGCAGCGCAGTACAAGATCGTGAGACAGAGTAACCGGGAAAACAAGCAGAGTCAGAATAGCACAGGAGATCCAAAGAGAGAAAGGTGAACCATAGGGACGGAACCAATATAGCATGCACAGAAAGGAGGAAGCAGTGACTATAAATAGGAAAGGGGAGGAAGAAGAACAGAAGTGATAGGAAGCAGAAACTGTCAATCACCCAGAGAACAGATTAACCCCTAAGAGTGCTGGAGGATTTCTGGCCACGGGCGTTGGCCAGAAATCAATTAGGATGCCAGGTCTAAGAACAGAGTTCACACAGGAAGCATAGAAAGAAAGCCAAGCCGCAGTTATGGTCGCAGCGGCCATGGCCGGCGACCAGGACCAGATGGCGCGAATGTGACAATATCATTTTCATATCCCTCATCTCAATGCCTATTGCTTCAAACCTTCTAAACTAGTCCAAATTGTGCATTGCATGAGAGATGAGCAAATTCAGCTACCAAAATTAATAAAGACCAGAGAAAATTTTGAAACTAATGAGTGTTAAAAGGGGTTTGCCACAATCAAAAATCATGGCTGAAAGTCACAGAGCAGACTGGAGAGTTGGCCACGCTTGCACAATCACTCTCCATTCTGTTCTACAAGAGTTCCGAGCACAGCCGAGCGATGTGTTTCACTCTGCTCGGAACTCTCATAGAACAGAATGGAGAGCCGTGCACAAACCCGACTGGCTCTCCAGTCTGCACTGTGACTTTTGGGGGCTCATTCCTGAGATAGGTAGAGGACCCGCACTTATCAGAAAATGATGGCATATCATAGCAATATGCCATCATTTCTAACAAGGTGCAACTTCTTTAACTTTTTACTATTCATACGGTCACCCGAGTACAAGAATGTCTTGGTGTGTAGATCATTTTTCAGAATCAGGGTTCCTACAGTCAATTTAACAGCCAAAAATCATCACATCATCACTGGACAACCATTATCAGGCCATTTGAGTGTCTGCAGGTTCTTTTCTGACTAGATACAAAGTTTGAATCACAGTTGATCCAGAAACTATGCGTATTGCATGGAAATTGGAAATCATGGACTTCTCAGCATCATCCGTATAAAGAGAACAGTGTGTATGAAAGATTTAATGGAACACTTCTAGATCTCATAAAAGCCATGGGTGAAGAACACCACAAAAGAGGAAAAACCATTCTAAAGAGGAGCGATAACATCCACAGAACACATGCCCCTCCTTTTTCAAATCTGGTGAACCTCCGCAGGAACCTCCAAGGTCTTAACCCTCGCACTTTGGCTCTTTAGAACTTCACTCTACTATATCCTCATTTGATGACCTAGATGAAGCACCACTTTCTACAACAATACAATCATCTCCACTCTGGATTTGGTCGACCCTCTCACACACAACAGAAGATGAAAAATCAATAGACAACACCGGCACACAGCTTCCTGAATTGCTGAACATTGATGGAAGAAAACCTGCTCCACTGACGACTTAGCTGCATACAAACAATTACTTCTCAACTTCAAGTCTGCTCTCACCTGTGGCAAACAGGATTACTTACCACTGTCATATCCTCTCTGTCTCAGAACCCAAGACAACTATTCAACACCTTCAACTCTCTTCTGCTTTTCTCAGCACCCCCTCCCCCATCTTTGTTCCTCAGCATATGATTTCACACTGCACTTACAAAATTATCAACACTCACAGAGAAGCCCCATTTCCCTTTTCTACAGTACCCACCACTAAACCATATCTGCACTATGCTGTTCCCCTTAACCTGCTTCTACCTTGTTGTGTTACTCATGAGAATCTCTCCTCTCTACTTTCCAAATCCAACCTCACTACCTGTAATCTTGACCCACTGCCATCCCACATCATTCTAGACCTTAGTGCTATTATTATCCGAGCCCTCACTTTTCAACCTATTAATCTCTGGCATCTTCCATGCCTCCTTTAAACACACTACCATAACACCCATCCTTAAGAATCCATCTCTAGACCCTTCCTCTCTACCCAACTATTGCCCCATCTCACTGCTTCCATTTGCCTCTAAACTCCTTGAACAGCACATCTATCTTGAACTGTCCTCCCATCTCTCATCCAACTCGCTTCTCGACCCACTGCAATCTGGTCTCCAATCACACCACTCTACTGAAACAGTTCTAAGCAAAATCACCAATGATCTAGTAACTGTTCAAGCCTCACGCCACTACTCTGTGCTTCTCCTTTTTGATTTGTCCTCTTCCTTTGACACTGTTGACCCTCCTGTTACAACTCCTCTCATTCCTTGGCATCACAGACTTGGTATTTTCTAAATCTCTTCATACCTCAAAGATGTTCAGAATTGCTTACTCTCACACCACCTCCTTCTCTTACCCTCTCTCTATTGGGGTCCCTCAGAGATCAGTCCTGGGTTCTTTACTCTTTTCTATCTACACTCTTGGCCTGAGTCAGCTCGTAGTATCACACGGCTTTCAGTACCACCTGAATGCTGATGATACAGAACTTTACATCTCTTGTCTCCTTGAACTAAATGTGGAGAAAACTGTATTTATCATCTTTCCGCCATCCTACTCTATCCACCCACCTGATCTATCTATCACTGTCAATGCCTCTAGACTTTCACCGGTCCCGCAAGTTCACTGCCTTGGGATAACCTTTGACTCATCCCTATCCTTCAAACCACACATCCAAGCCCTTACCTCCACCTTCCGCCTTCAACTGAAAAATATTTCTCAAATTCATTCATTCCTTAACTTTAACACTACAAAAATGCTGGTCCATGCTCTTGTTATCTCCTGTCTAGAGTACTGCAACATTCTTCTCTGTAGCCTCACATCTAGAACGCTTGCTCCCCTTCAAACCATCTTCAACTCTGCTACCTGTTCGAGCCACCTTTCTCCTCGTTATTCCTCTACCTCTCCCCTCTGCCAATCCCTTCACAGCCTACCCATTGCCCAGCGAATTTAGTTCAAGTTACTATCTATGACCTACAAGGCTCTCCATAATTTCTCCCCTTCATACATCTCTGCCTTAATCTCCAGACACCTCCGATCATGCAACATCCCCTCCAGACAGGACCTTCTTCTCTGCTCTTCTCTTGTCAGTTACTCACACAGCCGTCTCCAAGACTTCTCCGTGCTTCCCCTATACTGTGGAACTCAACTTGAAAACCCATCTCTTGAGGATAGCCTACAACCTACAATAACTCTGCTACCCCCTACACCACTCCACAAACATATTTGTCTCTCACCTTCTGTCTCTTTCACCTTCCCTTGGAGATTGTAAGCCGTTGTAGGCAGGATCCTCTCTCCCCCTGTACCAGTTGTTAGTCATTTATTGTTGTTCTTGTACTTTGTTTGAAATGTTATGAATGTAACCCCCCTCAAATGTACAGCGCCCTGGAATTAATGTCGATTTCAAATAAATAATAATAATATAATATTACTTGCAGGTCATTGAACTACAGTAGAGATTAAGAGGGCACAGTCAGCTAGCAAATTAGAAACTCAGAGGGATAAGAACTCTTGTCATGGTCTATCTGGAGCCAAATTTGAAAACCTTTTAAGACCCTCTACTTTCCAACTGAGATGCCAGGGGAAGTCGGTGTAACAGATGCCCCATCCAGCATACCTAATCAGTGTATTGATGAAGAATAGTGAGACTTTACCCCGAAGAGAAGTGAGAGATAACTTAGAGGAATGAATAGGGTCATCCTCAATCATCTCTTTACTTACATCTGGTTACCTAATAAGGAATAGGCTAAGTTTTTATTTCAAATGATCTTGAGGACTATAAACTACAGTGCAGTAGGAGGAAAATGTAAAAAAAAACAGGGGCTGTCCGAGTCAGCACTTACAATATTTGACACTTACTATACTAGTTGCGCTCCCTGGCTTTTCCACAAGGCATCACATTGTTTTCCAGAGAAAGCGCAGTAGCCTAAATGTGCTACGCTACAATTAATCCTTATGATTCAGTGGTAACTCTTAAGATGACAAGGAAAGCCTAATAAAGCCTTGATCTAATTGGAATCTCACTACTACTTGGAGTGCCGACTATTTCTTTACTTTTCATGGTTTATAATTGATGGTGAAGAGGTGGAAGGAACATTGTGGTGTGGAACTTATGTCTCTACTTCACTTGAGTGTGCTGCCCATGTCCATGCTGCAGCTATTATAGTTTTAAATAAGTTGCTAGGTTTCAAAATCCCTTTTTTCTCTTTAATTTCTATATTAAAAAAAAAAAAAAAGATAACACGTCTTGGCTTTTTTTTTTTTTTTTTTTTAAAAAAGTCTTTAATTTGTACACAAAATACACAGTAAACCACAATTACACATTAAGGTGGTATATTCCTACACCAGTCTTATTAGCCATATATGCTGCCATCCATTTATTAGAAAGGTGTAAATAATGGTTATTAATGGTAGGAAGCAATATTTTGTTTCTGCATATGGAATTTTGGAATTGCTTGTGAGGTAGTTATAAGACAGTGATTTCCAATCCATGACTCTCAAGCTGACATTCCCTGGACACTGTGCATGCTGGAAATTGTTGTTGTTTTGCAACAACTGATGAACCACATACTTGAGCCCACTGATATAAGAGATGTATATACCACTGTGACGAGGAATATATGTAATTGCATGACAATTTTACGCTATAATATTAGGTGTGTTGAATTGTGGTTCACAACACATAACCATATTTTGGTCAGAACTGTTGTGTTTAGGTGCCAATTAATTCACACAATTCTTGTTCAGGAATATGGTGCAGTTTGGGGTATCAGGTTGCATATTGAAAAATGTCAAACTATGCAAAAAATACAGCAACCTCCAAAAATATAATATAATGTTTTATTTAGGAATAAAGGATAAAACAATAATAAAGTATTTGTGGTCTGTATGACTTTGCTTGGTCTCTATATTGTCATCTTTGTGATTGTTTATGGCTTTCTTTTTTTCTTGATTTATGTATATATTCCTCTTTGTTTATATCATCTTTGATATAGTCTTTTTCCTATTATGGGTTTCATTTGACTACATGATTGTTTATGCTTGTAGGTATATAGGTATATATTTGGTTATAAATTTTGATGTCTGAGGCATATATTGTACTGGCAATACCTTTTTTTTATTTTTTCTTATTATTTTTCTTATTACTGTTTCATCCTTTTTTCCTAAATAAAACATTTTGGGCGACATGTATGTATTTTGACGCCCAGACACCATTTTTTGTGCGGATTAGTAGCATAGAATGCGCCTGAAACTATGAACCTGTTCTACAGCGAGTTATAGATTAGGCGCTTTCTAGCTCAAAAACAAAAAATTAGGCTCAGGTAAACCACTTTTAACTTGGTCTACCTATTCCAGCAGTAATGCCGTTCTCCCGTCGTAAATGTGTAGAATCCTACGTTTGTGCTGCAACACACCCCCAGCACACCTCCGATCTCAGGCACATTACAAAGTGCCACAGGCACCCGATAATGCACCTGATTATAAATCTAGAGAACATGTATGTACATGTATGTACAGGGCTGCACCAGTAGCCTGGCGTCCTTTCAGCTCAAAAACTGGCGCAGCAACGTATATGGCATTGTCCGGAGCAAACATAAGAAATAGCCATTCTCAAGACTTGTCAATCTGTCATGCACGGAAGCACACTCCAAGATACGGCAGAGTAACTGTAGAAGTAGAAGTATCTAGCACACAGAAAGATAATTGCATAAAAAAAACATATTCAATTTTATTTATGCAAAAAATTTTAAAATCAGGCAAATAACACTCACCAGATTAAAGCAGTATACAGTGGTCAGTCAAAATTGAGACATGGAGATAGAATGACGCTAACACGTTTTGGTCACAACAACATGCACACCCTTACTCATAGCAGCTATGAATAAGGGTGTGCATGTTCTTGATTTTAAAATTTTTTGCATAAATAAAATTGAATACGTTTTTTATGGAAATATCTTTCTGCGTGCTGGATACTTCTACATAAGCAGCCCTGTATATACATGTCGACCTATATTTATTACATTTTTGTAGGTTGCTATATTTTTTGGTGTAATTTGAGGTTTTCTTGGCATTTTTCTCCATTTTGTACTATTTATTTGTGACTTTCTGTTGTTGTGCTGTTTATATTGAGAAATGTGAAAGGCACCTGTGCAAAATAACTTCATAGCACAACACCAACTCCATAAGGACACAGAGTATGGGTTTGGACCCACAAACAACATTACTGTTTGTGGAGAGAAAAATTCATTTTTAATTTCATACAAACCCATAAAGCTGTAAAAGGTTATATGACAACAAGCATTTGTATTTTCACATTAATAAATATCCTGTAAAGTTCAACAACTAAATATATCTAAGATGCCTGAACGTAGCCACCATTTAGATGCTGCCTCCTTTTTCAGTGTTTAGATAAGCAAGAAGCAGAAGGGTTTAAGGCACATAGGTCTGCATAAGAGCTGTGTGCACAGAAGGCAGTGAACTACTGCATGATCCCTCATATATTATCTTACACATCTGGGAGAAAAGCAGTAAAAAGTAAATAATGCAAAGGTTGACATGTTAAGCACCATACTTTAAAATTGTAAAACAAGAATCAAGTCCACTAAGCCTTTCCGCATGCTATGGGCAACCCCTTGACGTGCTCGTATATGTAATTCAATATATCCCATAAACTTATATTAGCAATGTAAGCTATTATTTTCTCAGTGTTCTTAAAGGAACAAAGGAACATTTAAAGTCTTCCAAAAGTTTGCCTTATGATGGCTAATTATCACTCTCACCACCAAGGTATGGGGATGATTGTAGATAGTGCCACAGTTGCACAATTATTATTCTCCTGTTGCTCAAAATTCAATGACATCACATAAAATCAGTCATCTTAGCTTATAATCCTCTGTCTAATTAACAATATCTTCCTCCTGCTGGAAATTCTTTTCACCCTAGAGTTTAGATTGCTTCATCTTGAGTTAGTAGTCAATGCTCAGACAGTCTTAAGAGAGTCCATCCTGAAGTCCTATCACATACATTGATATCCTTCAGGTCTCACAATGATGTGCTGTTGGTGGTTTCAATGCCAGCATCTTTGGCCATAGAAGCAAAGTGTCCTTGACTTTCTAGGAGGTCTTCTGGGCTACCATATTCTACTATCTTCCCCGAGTCCAACACCATGACTCTGCAAAGAAGACAAAAACGTAATGAATTCTTGCAGTGAAATTGTTATATTATTAACACCAATTTCCATTTAATATATATTAGGTACATAAAAAGTTATCTATTCTACAATGACTCAGAACTGGTCAACATCTAGAATTGGTCAATACTCGACAAACACCCCTCTCACTATATGGATGATTTACCTGTAGCACTGAATGCTGCTGTTTGTAACATGTAAAAGCTATACCACCCGCAGACACTAAACAAGCAGGTAGGTAATATGGAGGTAGAGCACACAACTACTTTGAGGCTTTAAGAGAGGTGACCCAACACGGATTTGCTTCCTATGTTTGCAATCAGTTAAGGGGAACGGGTCATCAGAAAATGCCCTATTTAACTCAAGTTTTAATTTAAACACATTTTTAAATAATTTTTTGGTTATGTTTTTTTTTCCATTATCCTGCAATCCTAAAATCCTACAGTGTTTTTCACTTTGGCCACTAAGCCTGGTAATAGTCTGACTTCCTGTTCGCTAGAGAAAGCCTTTATGCAGTCTTCTCATTATCATCACAGACAGGATTATACTGAAAGGTGACATATATGTGTAAAGAAGAAAGGATCCAGCATTCATAAAAGGAGATGGTCACAGCTCTCCCTCTTCCCTCCCTATAAAATAACTTCTTCCCAGGTCACAGATGATGCCTAGAAAACGCTCTTATAGAAGTCAGTAGGTAAGTCAACATGCATGAGTATCTTGTCTCAATAAGTAAAATATTGGTGATACACTCCCTTTAACATTAGCTGTTTAGATACATATGGAGTTAGCTCCCCCCAATGGCACCTTTATGCTGTCAGAATTATATCATTTATGTAGTCAGAAAAACAGAGCTCCCCTAGCCAAATGTATTAGAAAATTAATTTGCACAGAATTTTGGGATCTTGACCTATTTTGAGTCTTGTTATAGAGTCACATTCTTTGATTCCTGTGAATCTCTGCTGGAACATTAGCCTGCACAATTCTAAATGCAGCTCAGGAGGGGAAAGGGCTGCAGCACTTGTCAATGTCTTTCTTCCACTCATTTTAGCAGTTCATTGAAGGTAAATCAACCCGGTGTGGATGTTGCTTCTGATAAAACTCTATTAACCACACCTCCTCTTTGCTAACAGGGGAGTACTTTACATGAGTTTCCTTGTATGTGGAAAAACTCCTCTTAGTACTTCTAGAAAACTAGTTAAATGATCTAATAATATCTGTCACCACTAGGGATAGTTCACTGCATACAGATTTTTTAATCCTCAATATATTCCCGGGCAGTGGGAATATTTTGCTTTAACCAACATCGGCATCAACATGCTTGGAGCCTATACTTACTGTACCTTCTTACTCTCATGCTTGCATATTTTATCTTTTTCATTTTTAAACATGTTTCATCTATTTGCTTTTCTTTTTTTCTTTTTTGTTCCACTTTTGGACAAGACTATGTGTTCACTTAATTGCATTTATAATCCATAGCAATACATTGCTGTGTTGCCGTGCATTATACTCTTGGCCTATTAGACTCTAACAGGCTCATGTACATGACAGACCCAGAGGCCATCACTTGGCCTCTGGCTGTTATAGCATCCATCGGCAACCCTCAATCGCGTTGCAGGAGTGCACGTGTGATAGATTGTGCTCCATCCCTCTGTCAACCATCTAGATGTTAAAGACACTACTTGCCGCGGCACCTAAGGGGTTAAGTGGTCAGGATCGGAGCACGCTATGTTCCTGGCTGCTGCAGCCGGAGCCCAGCTATACTGTACAGCCGACTGCTATGCTGTACATGTACCACACCCAGGAGAACTAGCAAGTGTGCTGCATGTTGCAGACTGCTCATCCACCTGCCCCTCTCTTGCTACGCCATTGTCTAAAGATGTGATTGTTTTGCTTTGCAACAAACCTGTAGTTATAAATATCTAACATGACAATGTCTTCTATAACTGTGACTAGATAGGGGTAATAACCAGCAGTGTTCTCACTTGTCACTGTCCATGATGGTGTGCAAACGATGTGCAATGGTCAACACTGTGCAATCCGCAACTTCACTGCGGATGGTCTTCTGGATTAAATTATCAGTCTCTAGGTCCACAGCAGCCGTGGCTTCATCCAGAATGAGGATCTTGGATTTGCGAAGTAGCGCCCGAGCCAGACACACCAGCTGCCTCTGACCAACACTGCACAGAACAACATTGATAAATTAATGCAAGACAATCCGAATGTTTAGAAACAGTAATAATATCGTTTACAAAATTACAACATAAAAGATAAATTTATGGCGACATGTATCAACGGGGCTGCACCATTTTTATGCCAAACTCTCATAATGCTGTTCTATAGATGCATGAACCATCATACACCAAAATGTGATACAACAATTTCAATACACCAAAGGTGCAAGGGGGTTGTTGCAAAAGAGTCGTACAATCCGCAAAAAATGCGCCAAAATTTGGTGCAAAACTGTCGAACAAATCCATACCAGTTTCAGTGTGGCATGGCTGAGACTACTCTTGGCGTAGAAAGAAGTGCTGTGAGACACTTTCATACATACAGTCGGATCATACACTATTAAAAACAGAGATAAAACTGTCGAGTCGGCGCTAGGTTCATACATGTCCCCCTTAGGGTGTAGTGCAGGGCCTAAGTGGGTAGTGACAGACATGAGGATTCAATGAACACCAAAATAAGAATCCTTGTGTCATGCTCCACCCCCATTAGGACCTGCACTGGGCATAGCACAGTGTAACAGTTTTGGAGCAAGGAGTTGGGTAAATTGTGTCTGAAGGGGTTGTCCAAGACTTTGTTTACTTCATCATTGAATTCATCAGGGTTGGTAATCTTTGTATCGTACTTGCTTTCTACTACACTCACAATCCTGACAATCAGATGTGGTCCCTTGATCCAACTTCCTCTCAATCTTTCTGGTTCAAGATCATGTTCCGTTTATCTGGCACATGATCTTGGCCAGGGCCGGGACGATGGGTAGGTAAAGGTAGACGACCGCCTAGGACGCCACTTCATCCCAGGCAGAAATGCACTTCATGCATCAGAATACCTTGCCCCAGCCCTGATCTTGGCTGCTTGGTTTCCACCGCCCATGTACATGTAGCATTATTGACACCGTATACATCATGGGAAAGTTAAAGCCATGTTTCTCACAGCACATGCATGGTCTTCACACTATGGATATGCAGTGAGTGAAACAGGGGATCTAGACGATGACATTACCACACCATGAGATCTGGTTTATGTATGTGATGGGATGTGGTGTCACATACAGCATTAGTGAATGCGCCTGTGCTTAAAGGCGTATTCCCATCACAGGAAGTGCTGCTGGGAGGGCCAATTAGTGTAAAATAAGCAATTATCAAAATACACCTTATTAAAAAAAGATGTGCGCTTTTGCTAATGCGGGCCTTTTTGAACTTTTAACCTTTCTCTTGTCTCCATGGTTACAGACCACCACCGTGTGTTTTCAGTTGTGGACAATAATGCAGTGTTATCAAAGACAGTCTGCCTCTGATCCTGGCTGTTCAGACCTCTAGATGCCACGGAGCAGGCGGGCGATGTGATGATGACATCACACCGACTGCTCCACTGCCTGTACTAGGCCATAAGCCTATGACTAGCCTTATGGCCTAGTAGACGACGGAATTGGCATCTCGAAGCAGGCGGCAAGATGGCGTTACACCACTTGCTCTGGACTCAAGAGAAGTTTGGCCAGGGAGTGGGCAGAGGTGAGTACTTACTTATTTTTTCTAGAGATCCTGTATACCTATCTACCTACTGGGAGGGGTGGGCTGTATATATCTATCAACTGGGGGCCAATGTACCTACCTACTGTGGGTGACAGCCGACAAGCCAAGTAGAAAAGTACAGGAGGATGAGGCAGAGGCATAGTCTGGGCACGAGCAATAGGTCAGGGCTGGCAGCAGGACAAACACACAGAAGTGGACCAACATGAGGAAGGACACCAACAACTGGGCAAGGATTGCAGGGTAGGAAATTCCTAATAAAGCCAGATGTAGCAGATGATTGGTGCTCAGAGGAGCGCTGGGACTTTAAATCTTAAAGAGCCGGCAAACACGCGCCTTAGGGAAGGGTTATGCATGGGCCTGTCACAGGCAGCAAACAGGAGCGAAATAGGAGCGAGGAGAGGTGAGTAACTGCTGGCAGGGCGTTCACAACAAGGAACACCGACCGCGGCGCACGTGGTGACACTGTGTCGACTCGGTGCTGTATTCCCTGTCATATGGTGGTGACTTGACTATTGATGATCTGTTATTGCCGGTGATCTGACCACTTTGGGGTCACTACATGGCAGTATTGTAGGTTATATAAGTGCTTGTATAGGTGCAGCGTACTCTTGTCCCTGACTGTAAAGCGAGTGCACTACTGTCCTTGACCCTATGATTAGGGGTTTCTCTGGACCACTTCTACTTTCTTGCTTGTTTAGTGTTGAGTGTTTATTTTAGAAAGTGTCAAGATGCATGATCAAGGGAAAATCTGAATATTGTATGCTCTTACCTCAGGTTCTCTCCTCCTTCGCTTACTTCATAGAAGAGCTTCTCCTGCAGCCCTTCTACATATGGTTTGAGGTGAGAGAGCTCAAGAGCTTTCCAGACTTCCTCATCTGTATACTGGTCAAATGGGTCCAAATTCATCCTCAGCGTCCCAGAGAACAGCACTGGATCCTACAGAGGAACATTATACTGTCTAAGTGAAAAGGCCACTGGACCGCTAGTTCTATAGGCAGTAATATCACTATTGCTTTACCGCTGCCAAACTGTAGTTCGTAATATAGACAATATTTAGACCTTCTTTGTAATGTTTTTAACCCACCTCCAACTTCTATCACAGCAAAAAATAACCCCAATATAAAATTTATAAAAACTTTATTAATCCTATTAAAATTACAATCCAACAAAAAAATCCCTTATTACTAATCTTAAATACATAACTAAAGATATAGATAGGCAAAGTATACTTAGCTGCCAGAGTGGATACCAATCTTGCGTTGATGTAGTCACGTATCCCACCTTAGTCCTCCAGGACCCAGCAATATAACAAGTACACTCTCTCTACAAAACCCTATTGAGCCCTATGATTACCTTAATGGAGTAATCGCCCCAAAAAGAGCGGCCCCAAAATACCGTTAAGCCCTAGGTAATCCTATCATGCCCTGTCAAAAGGCCAATGGGTATACACAAAGAGGGGGGAAAAATTATACATAATCTCCCAAACTCCCGACGCGTTTCCCCTATTCAGGTTCATCAGGGGAGCAGATACACATGATAGACGCCACGTTGCAGGAGCGTCCCCACCATCTTTAGGGACCTCCTTAAGTACCTCCTACAATAACCAAACCCAAAGCCATTTAACAACCTATCATACATTTAGTTTAAATACGTTAACCCCTCAAAGTGAAACTATAATAAGTTTTTTTATCATGTTTAAATTTGTGGCATAATAGCATATTACCTAACTTATCTTCCGTCCCATGTAATTACAGCCGACAGCATCCAGTGGTTCCAGAACACGGCGTCCGGAAATGATCACCGCGCCTGCGCAACTAAACCAGACGCCGGGCTAAGCGTGGTTACAGAACACGGCGTCCGGAAATGATCACCGCGCCTGCGCGACTAATCCAAATGCCGGGCTAAGCCGTACGCTCAGCTACGGCAACTGCGCAAGTCTGGCACACTTACTCCAGACTACTTCACTCACCAATCGCAGTACACGTACAACTAGGTCATATGGATAGACTAAGGGACATGATCTTAACATAATTGGGGTTTTGATAAACTAAAATACGGAGTACTTGATGAAAATCAGATAAGTTATGAGTATATATTGGATCTGATACATTGCGAGATCCAACACTAAATATAGGTTGTCAAGTGACAGTGTGAATTGGGACACGATACAACCCACAATGCAGCCCCCCTGATACAAGACAGTTTCTAACATCCAATACAAACATCATTACAAAGATAAAAAAAAAAATTGAGGCCAATAAGGTATTATACGGACTGTTGAGATTGAATTCAGTTAGATGATAAGAACGCTTAAATATGGTATAAGCAATTAGTGAATCTAACCACAGCATATAAAAGAAACATCAAATCGTGGTTGGGAAGGTACAATCTTTGGAAAAGCTATATTTGCTGGCCAATAATGTACCTAATGGTCTAATGAAGATCAACGGTATAAGCTGCAAGTAGGAATGTCGTTGTACCCCTTCTTTTATTGGAGAAGTGGGAAAAAATAATTAACGAAGGAAAGTTCTGTAAGGTTAATGCCAGATTTTGCATGAAGAGGAGAAAGTAAATTATAAACGTTTTTGAGTCCTCTGGCTAAAAAAAAAATCTAAATGTTCTATATAGATCAGTTGGGACCCTTAAATTTAGGAGAGTGAATCGTATTTTGGCTAGACGAGATTCTTCTATTACAGAACTCAATTGAAAAATAGATCAGGGTTTAAAAAGGCAACGGTAAACGCATCGACAATATTTTTACTCGCGATCTTAAACTGAATTCAGAGAATAAAAAAAGAGCATATCAAACTTTTGAGCGAGACAAAATACTAGAGAAACAGTGACGATCCCCCTCATCTGAACCTGAATCATCAGACTCAGTAGGTTAGAAATTACAGGTGGAGCAAGGGTGGAAATCCAGGTCAAAGTATAGTAAGTGGGTGACGAGGTAGCATGGATGTTGTTAGGAAAATGGCGTATCACAAAGATCCCAGAACCTTTGGTTCCACTGGACCATCGCCATCTGTCCCCCATCTATTTTTTAGAACAGGTGGGAACATTCTTACAACCCTGAGAGTAACGCCAACAACAATTGAGGACATAATTGAGGATGAAGAAATACAATAATCCGAATTTGACTGATCAGACATTAGGAGAGGATCGAGAAGAAAAAAATCCGTCGACGTGGGCGGTTTTATTCAATTTGTTTACCCACAACTAGTATTTGACCCATTTAATTGGACAAAGTGATATTAATCTGTTCTTCAATGTAAGTTGCAAATGGGCACAATTTTCTTTAAAAAGAAGGTGATAGTACAGGAGAGCCTGATTACTAGGGGATAACGAGAAAGAATATGAGTAGAGTAAGATAAAACTCCTCACAGGTTTATGTTTTAGATGAGAATTATCCACCAAGGGGCCCCATCTACCAGTTTTTTGCAACCTAAAAATAAAGGATCCTGCCGGAACATAGACTGGCCGCTGAATTATAGACGAGGGGGACAGGGAAGGTCACAAAGCTTATGTATATCTACTGGTAGCTGACTGTAGGCAGCATCCTTACTCTCATACACACACCACAGGGCAGGGAGAGGACAGTGTGTGTTTGGCCCGTATTTTTGGCTTATATTTACAACTGAGATCTTGCCACCAGAAGTTTCGTTATGCAGGTTCTCTCCTGCCCTGCTTTCGTATGCAACAAGATAAGAGACTTGGTTGAAAGAACCGTGGTAAAAATTTTTATCAAAACTTTAGAAACTTGCTTTTAAGAAAACAAATTATCTTCTGACATTTACACCATAGCAACATAGTGCCCTTTCAGATACCAAATATAAACAAGAAAAATGGCAAGAAATACTCAGATTTTTTAGTTTGCTGCATGTGTCCATGCCATTCAATGAATTAAGTCCCTTAGATAACTCCCAGCATGGGTAGCAGAGAGACGCTCCGGGCATATCAGAGCGACAGCACACACACCCCCGCGTAGCGCGCGAGATCGACGGACGTTTCGGAAGCTCCTCCCTCACCTTTAACCGAGCGCGACAGCTTGACACACACACAACCGCTGCTCCTTACATGCTGGAGCGTGCGAGAGCGTCCTCACACACACTAATTCAATGACACACACACACACACACACTACTACGTAACTTTATGCTTAAGCGCGCGTCTCGCACAATAACACAAGATCAGGATACACTATGTCTTGAAGTTTGTTCTTTTTTTAAAATAGGGGTGTCTGTTGGTGTGGCGGGTACACAATCGCAAACCAGACCACCCAATCTAAAACAACACCAATCCCTCAAGCACGCTACCTCTTAAACAACCTTCTACACGCCATTCCACGCCTTCGCACTACCCATAAAGTGTTTTATCCAGATAGCGCTTCTCGTACATGCGACGGGGGGGTGTTAATAGGTGGGGTGTGGGGAGAGCTATTGTTGAGATCCGGTTTCGAGTGTGTATGTGTTTTGGGGGGAATATCACACAGAGAGTGGAACTAAAACTATCTCTATCACTTGTATTTAAGAGTGTGAGAGATAGCTTGACACAGTGATGACACTAGAGTAGTGACTGATGCGTTTTGAAACATACTATCTATAATAGAAATGCCTAACACAATACAATTTCGCTCATTTGGGGGTTGTAGATTAGTTGGGTGTTTAGGTTTTATCTCCATAATATAACACACACACATACATCTATCTATAACATTATTTAATTGTGTTGGTTTATATATCTATAGAGACTTTGTTTTAATGAGATATATTGAGTTTTAATAAAATAAGTACAAAATAATTACCTAGATTATTAAAAGAAGTCAAACTCTCATATAAAAAATTTAACACATTAAATAATAAAAAAGAATTAATTTGTTATCTCTCTTTGAGTGAGCATAGTTTTGGTTGTGGCGCGAGATGCGTGTATGAGTGTGTATATAGTGATATTCTGATATTAGGATTGTGAGTGTTGTTAATAGAGGAGAGGGATGAAAACAATTTTGAGTATATGAAAAAGGTTTTAATTGTGGGATAGGTGGATTGGGGGGTTGGTAGGGTGGGGAAAGATAGTAGTGTGTGATGAGAGTGGGGGTGGTGTGTGAGTGTACGGTGTTGTGTTGAGAGATAGTGTTGGGGTGATATAGGATAATTTTATATATATAGTGATGGGGGTGAAACACAAGAGTACTGAGAGTGTACACACATGTGACAGTGATGTGAGGAAGTGGTTAAGAAGGTTGTGTTGATAAAGTGACACATGTTTAAATAATAGGTGAGAATTGTGAAATGGATATATTATATGGTATTTTTGTATATTAGTTTGTGTTCTGTGTATACAGGACACATAATATGTATTGAGAGGGGATAGGGTGGTTGTGAAAGAGTGGGAGGGAAAAAAAAATATTTATAGATTGAGTAGTGTTTATATTTGGGTTTGTGGTTAATGTTGTATTAGGTGGGAGTGGGTAGGGGTTTATGTGTAGGTTGGATAAAATGGCACTTGGAGGTATCTATTGTTTTCTTTTTGCATGTATGGTGGGGTTGTCCATAAGAGAAAGAGGGCATTTTTTGATACAACCTGTTGAATTTTATTCTTTCGCCACAATTACTTTTTCTCTTTGATTCCAAAATCTTCCACCAGCTCAGTGGGACTGCAATGTGGGAGGCCCCTGTGCTACCCGACATATGCTAGATCTCCTCCTGGGGCTGGTGGGAGGAAAGGAAGGTCTATCTGTGAAGATGTAATGACAGAATGACCTCAAAAATTCCTGTTCTGGGGCCGTTTCATAGATGACAAATTTTTTTCTCTGTGTAACAGGCCCATGAGCACACCTTTCTGTCAGTTTTGTTTCTGATTTAAACAATAACAGTCCCTAGGCTTAAGTTTACCTTTGAAATACCGGATCCCATCAAATTACCATTCTTGAATGTAGAGATTCGGAGAACATTAAAATGGCAAACTTTAAGTACACCGTACCATCTTTAGAAAAGCCAACCGCTAATAACAAGTTTGTTACAACCGAGAAGTCATCATCCATTGCCCTAAAAAGAGTGTATAAACCCCCTGGGCAATATACCTGAGAGTGTAAGCCGGTAATTGTTCCAATGAGGGTAAATTTCATAAATGGGGCAAATTCATATGAACTGGATGTTAAAGGAAATGCTTTTCAGCCCAAGGTTATCTCATTAGAGGTTAGAGGGGGTTGTGCGGTCAGCCTTTTTGTGAGACATTGCAAGAAGACAGGATCAATGAGGATTTGGTTTGATACCTAAAAAAACGAACAGAGAAAAGAATATGGGTCAATTAAGGGCGATTGTTGGCCAATGTTTGTGATAATAAATGGGCTGGAGACATGTAATGTGCAAATCACAGAGTAAAAGCATTGGAACAAATCTTTACATATCAGAATGCGATGGACGCCTCGTCTGATAAACTACCAAGGCAGAACCACTTTATAACATATTCGGCCGTGGAAGATCGACTGGGAGATTAGTGCTGGTTAAGAGCCATTATAAACGGCCTAGAATGGGAGAGGGGTCCCCTGGTTGGAGAGTAAGAACCAAAGGGGAATGTTCCAAATGAGGAGATATAGCTTGTGTGGAGCCTGGTCCCTTTATAGGAGCAAAAAACAAAGTCATTTAAAGATTGGTAATGGAAGGAATACTTCCTAAAAGTATTTTGTCAATCGTAAAATCTGAAGGATTGATTTTATAACCTCTGTGTCTGTAATTGTGAACCTCATATTTGTTAGGTCAGGACCTATACTCGCCAAATGCGGTCGTAAGAAATAGGAGAACATCAGGGTGAACCGTTCCGGTACATAGGATGGACACTTGCGATTGCCCCGCCATTTTTTGAAAGAACATGGGGGGATCCTGGATTGTCTTAGATTTCTTGTTATAGAGGTATTGTGCATCCGTCACCCCAGAAAGGGAAACCTGGATATTATGGATGTTTGAGGAAATAGGACCCAGTGGATCTAACCGTTTAGGATCATTGAAAGCCCTGGTGGCCTTTAATGAATCTTAATACAGTTTGTGATGCTGTTCTTTGAGTAAATACTGCCCTATACTCGTATTTTTGGTATAGCTGAGAATGGTTTCTTGCCTTTTTGGCATAATGGAGATAATCATTGCCTGAAATAGTGCATATACTTCCTTGTTTGGGTATTACAGGTGTATCATAAATGTAGGAATTTGAATTCCCTTAGTTCAATAATCAACTTGCCCGTTACCATTTGTTGTCCTTAATTGAATATTTTCACTGTATTAATGATGTCATATATGACAATTATGTTTGAGAAAATTTTTTTTTATTTTTTTTACTTTGTAATAGTTTTGTGTTCCATAGGTATGTTAACAGTCTTGTATCAATGGGGCAAGTCATTGAGGTGTATCAGTGTCTAATCACTCTGTACTTGACATACTATATTTAGTATGGATCTCGCATGTTCATATAGGAGATCCACTATATACCATAACTAATCAGATTCAATCATCAGTCTCGTATTGTTGTATAACCCAAATTAATGATAAGTATCAAAGTACCCTTATTCTATCCATATGACCTAGTTGTTACGTGGTTACTTAGTTGCGATTGTGATTGTAGTTAGTCTGGTAGTAAAAAGTGGCCAGACTTGCGCATTGCCGTAGCTTTGAGCGTACTGCTATTAGTACCCCTGCATTTGGAGTTAGTCGGCGCAGGTGCCCGAGTTTGCGCGGTGATCATTTCCGGACGCAGTGTTCCGGTAATCCACTACATGCTTAGGTACCCGGCGTTGGGTTTATCGCGTATGCGCAGTGATCATTTCCCGGACGCCGTGTTTCTGGAACCACGCATCTGCCAGGTTTCGATCAACACTTGGATGCTGTACCGGCTGTAATTACATGGGACGGAAGATAAGTTAGTAATATATGGCTAAAATGGCCGACATTAATCATGATAAATTAACATTTATTATATATAGTTTCACTTAAGGGTAACGTATTAACTAAATTGTAAGATAGTGGTTTGTTACTGGCCTGGTTTGGTTATTTGTAGGATGGTACTTAAGGAGTCTCTAAAGATGGTGAGGGACGCTCCTTGCAAACGTGCGTCTTAACATGTGTATCTGCTATTCCCTGATGAACCTGAATAGGGGGATAACGGCGTCGGGAGTTTTAGGAGATTTTTATTGTATAATTTTTTTCCCCCTCTTTGTGTATAGCCCATTGGCCTTTTGACAGGGCATGATAGGATTACCCTTAGGGCTTAAAACGTGTATTTTGGGGCCGCCTTTTTGGGGCGATTACTCCATTAAAGGTAACTCGATTGAAGGGCTCGATAGGGTTTTTGTAGGGGATATGTAACTTGTTTTAAACTTTTGCTGGGGTATCCCCCCTGTAGGACTAAGGTGGGATACGAGACAACATCAAGCGCAAGATTGGTTATCCCACTCTGCAGCTAAGTTATACTTTGCCTATCTATATCTTTAGTTTATTGTAATTTAAGATTAGATAATAAGGGATTTTTTTGTTGGATGTGATTTTAATATGGATTAATATAAGTTTGTTCATAAGTGTTTAATATTGGTGTTATTTTTAGCTGTGGATATGGACTTTATAACCCTAATTTTTGAATATTGATTGGCTGTCCAGTTACTACCACGCAACTTGAATTCCAACATTTTTCCAAGAATCCCTAAATATGCCTATTTCCATAGGGAACAATTTGCCTGTACAATTACGGCATCATATACAGTTGTTTCCATATTTATCCCTGTAAATAATGGTAACTCTGCATATAAACAATGTAAGCAAAGATAGTACTGTTGTCTGCTCTCTCCCTGTTAATGAAGTATACCTGCAAAGTACTGCCTACAAGTTTATCATTGTTACTAATGCAGAAATAGACAGTACTGCCTCCATATTTCTCCATGTGAATGATGTGAGCACAGATCATATTGCCTCCATGTTTCTGCCTGTGATTGATGTAAGCACAGGTAAATAAAGTATACCTGTAAAGTACTCCTCCCAGTAGATAATGCAGGCCAGCGCCGGGACGATGGGTAGGCGACCGCCTAGGGCACTACTTCATCCCAGGCAAAAAAGGGGGCGGAGGGAAGCATGGAGTGGACTGAATTTTCCATTTGGGGGGCACTTAATGCCTTGTTTGCCTAGGGCACCATAATACCTTGTCCCAGCCCTGATGCAGGCGCAGTCATTATTGCCACTGTGTTTCTCCCTGCAGACGATGTAAGCACCAACAGTACTGCCTCCTAGTCTCTCACTGTGTACAATGTCGGCGCACATAATCCTGCCTATAATCTACTGTAGGCACACACAGTACTGCTTCCTTGTCTCTACATATAACCAATGTAAGCACAATATTACTGCCCCCTTGTAAATTAAAGTGGCACAGGTAGTACTGTCTCCATGCCTCCTGCTGTAGACAATTTTGACACACAGTACCGTAAAACACCTAGAAAACATAGATATGGATACATTTTAAATGATTCCTGCACAGATAATACTGTCTCTCTGTCTTTGTATAAGTTATACAGATGTCGATAGTGCCATCCCATTTATACAGCAACATTATATATACTAGTGCATCTCAGAAAATTAGAATATCACTGAAAAGATCATTGATATTAATAATTTAAGTCAAATAGAGAAACCCATATATTGCATAGACGCATTACAGTATGAATTGCAAGGTTTAATATAATACATTTGTAAGCCCTAGAATAAATAAAAATAGTCCTGGAGAACCCCTTTAATTTTCAATGATATTCTAATTTTTTGAGATGCACTAGTACTTGTCCTGTAGATTTGTTATCCACTCTTGTAACTTCTACTGCATAGTTAGTTGTATCTCATATTACTTCATTGCAGATTTCTTTTTATTCTATGCTTGGATATGACGCTGTATGCAAAAAAAAAAAAATGAGAATAAAGCTCTGTATAGGTTTGAAGGACGGACAAAGTGCATGCCTCTGTGCATTGGTGTTTGTTCTCTTTATATAAAGCTGATTAGAGCAAGTATGAGAAATGGATAAATTCCTTTCAGCGACACACAGTTGGGGGTCACTTTACATTCCACTTTCCCTGCTGAGTAATATAAAATTGCTGCCATTGTTGGGAGAGCTGTCGCGTCCACATCATAGCAGACCCATGAGTTTTCTGGCCTGGTAATAGTTTCCATCTCAAAGAACAAAAGATACTTGTTTTAAGATAAGTTGTAATGTTGCCAACAGTCTATGCAATGTCCTGAATACTCCGCGTGAGCAATGTAATCCTTAAATATTGGATATCCACATGCTGTTAAGCTGTCGGTAAGATTTCATTTTACAAGGAACGTCGTGCCAGGCAATTTCAACAAACAGCAAGATAGTGAAAAAACGCAAATGTCATTTTTCACCAAATCATCTTTACATTTGTGACTGCTGCCATCTAGTGTTATGTTTGTTAGGCTCAAATCGAAAAGCAATGTAGCATGACTTTATATTGCTGTGATCACAATCCAATATCAGCAGCACACTACTAGCACTAAAAAAACTATCAAAAAGAAAGTAGGAACATAGCCTGTGCAGGTGCACTCCACCCACTTGCATAGACTTATAGCTTGTAGCTGGAATCTTCTCTCCCTCAAATGTGGAGGTCTGGATAGGCACTAAGAGAGGTAACAAATAGCATAGGCTCCCACCTGTATTGAGGTCACCTTGTTGATTGGCAGGTGGGCTTATACAGTTTTGATCAAAAATGAGATCTAAGAACCTCAAAATTTTTCATGTATTGTTAGTAGCAGAAATGTGTGCTGCTGATATTGGATTGTGCTTCTATTTTGCTGCCACACCAGTTTGCACCTATTCTCATTTAAAAAAAATAAAAAAAAATAGTTTTGGATGTGCAGAGCAAATATTGTTTTCTAGGCTGTTTATATCACTGTGGGTAGATTTGCTTTTTAATGGGATCTGCTGGTTATGTAATATACATAAGCTCTATTACATACGTTGTAAGGGTTCAAGGCAAAATCTGTATTAAAGCGCATTTCCCACGTGCTATAGTTGATACTGGTATATATATATGGCCATATATATGGTTCTTATATGGCCATTCTCCCTCCTCAGCCACAAGGGTCCTTGTAGAACTCCATCCTTTGAAACCCTTAGGTCGCATCCCCACGGCATAGGACAAATACCGCGATGAGCGGAGAAAAGCCCTACCCCTTTACATTGAGCAGCACAGATTCCGTCCGAAAACTGGACGAAGATGGTGCTTGCTCAATGTCTTTTCAGCTGACCGCGGGTGGCAAAACCGCCCGACGGAAAACCCGTGCAGTGGGGACTGCTGCACGGGTTTTCCATAGAGCACAATTGTGCTCATTTTCGGCCGGTTTTTCAGGCGGTCTGAAAAACCGCAAACCGGCTGAAAAAACGGTCGAAAACCCGTGCAGTGGGGACATGCCCTTATGGGTCCAGCCCTTTCTGCGGGGGGAGAGGGGATAAATTAATGGACACATTGGAGTTTCTCTTTTACTTCTCATTCCCCATATAGAAAGAAAGTCTCTGAGGGATAAAAACTGACAAATATTCCAAGTTTATTGGAAGTTAAAGAGGTTTGAAGGTTTTTCCTTTTGCATGCAAATAAAGCGTACAATGAATTTCCACACTATTTAATTTTTTTTATCTATAAGTAAATGTTTTTGATTTTTTAATGTTCCTAATAATGTATTTAGTTGAAACAAACTGCAAAATCAGAGACATAGAGTTAAAGGGATTGTACAATGAAAGACATTTATTATCTGTTTACAGCATAGGTGATAGATATCCGATCGTTGGGGTCCCTAAAAATGTGATCGCTGTAGAGGAGCACCTGACAGCAAATCTTGGCTCTCCGTGCTTGTGCCGCAAAGAAGGCTTTGAACAAAGCAGCAGTTAAACATGTGCGCTACTGCTCCATTTAAAGTCTATGAGATCAGTGCAAATAGGTGAGTGCGGTGATTGGCCATCCCCTTTACTCCCATAGTCTTAAAACCAAACAGCAGTGTACATGTTCGACCGTTGCTCCGTTTAAACCCTTCCTCATTGCGTGAGTACAGCGAGGAAAGTCGAGGAGTCATTGACCCCATGTTAGCAATCAGTGGGGGTCCCAGCAGCAGGACCCCTAGCAATGAGATACATCACCTACTTTGTGAATAGCTGATAAAAGGGTCTTTCATGGTACTACCCCTTTAAAAGGGACACTACCATAAGAAAGGAGTATTTTTGTGATAAACAATTTTTTGGCAGTATATTTTTTGATTTTGGCTGTCCTATGCAATTAAAAATTACACAAAAAATCTTGTCCTTCTATAAGAGGATTTGGAGTTTCATAGTTTCATAGTTTGTAAGGCCGAAAAAAGATAAGACGTCCATCCAGTTCAGCCTGTTGTGCTAAGGTGTTGATCCAGAGGAAGGCAAAAAACCCCAATGAGGTAGAAGCCAATTGTCCTCATTTTAGGGAAAAATTCCTTCCCGACTCCAATCTGGCAATCAGAAAAATCCCTGGATCAATGACCCCTCTCCAGAATCCTAGACACTATAACTTGTTATATTATTACGCTCCAGAAATGAATCCAAACCATTTTTGAACTCCGTTATTGAATTCACCATGACAAGTTCCTCTGGCAGAGAATTACATAGTCTCACTGCTCTAACAGTAAAGAATTCCTTTCTATGTTTATTGTAGAAACTTTCGTTCCTCAAGACGTAGAGGATGCCCCCTTGTTCTTGATACAGCCCTGGTGATAAATAAATCTTGGAGAGATCTCTATATTGGGCCCTTAATATATTTAAAACATATTTATTATGTCCCCCTGAAGCGTCTTTTCTCTTAAACTAAATAACCCTAATCTTGCTAATCTTTCTGGTATTGCAGTCCAACCAGTCCTTTTATTATTTTTGTTGCCTTGCCTTTGTACATGTTCAAGCTCTACAATGTCTTTCCTGTGCACTGGTGCCCAAAACCGTACACAATATTCCATGTGTGGTCTAATCAGTGACTTGTATAGTGGGAGAATAATGTTCTCATCATGTGCCTCTATGCCCCTTTTAATACAACTCATGATCCTATTTGCCTTGGCAGCTGCTGTCTGACACTGGTTGCTACAATTAAGTTTACTGTCCACCAGGATTCCCAAGTCCTTCTCCATGTCACTTTTACCCAGTGTTTTTCCATTTAACATGTAATCATGTAATGGTTTTTCCTCCCCATGTGCATAACCTTGCATTTATCTGTATTAAACCTCATCTGCCATTTCCCTGCCCAGGCCTCCAGCTTATCCAGATCCCTTTGTAATAACACATTATCCTCTATTGTGTTGATTACTTTACAGAGCTTAGTATCATCTGCAAAGATCGATATTCTACTGTGTAATCCCTGTGTAAGATCATTAATGAAAATGTTAAAGAGGATAGGGCCCAATACTGACCCTTGTGGTACCCCACTAGTAACAGGGATCCAGTCTGAGTATGTACCATTAATTACTACCCTTTGTTTTCTATCAGTGAGCCAGTTGCTTACCCATTTGCACACATTTTCCCCTAGTCCAAGCATTCTCATTTTATTTACCAACCTTTTATGTGGCACCGTATCAAATGCTTTAGAAAAATCTAGATATATGACATCCAGTGCCTCACCCCGATCCAGTCTAGCACTGACTTCCTCATAGAGCTGATGAGATTAGTCTGACAGGACCGATCCTTCATGAACCCGTGCTGGAACGGCGTTATACATTTATTTTCAGTGAGATACTCCAGGATAGCATCTCTGAGAAAACCTTCAAACATTTTACCTACAACAGAGGTTAAGCTTACCGGCCTATAGTTTCCTGGATCACTTTTTGACCCCTTTTTGAATATTGGCACCACATTTGCTATGCGCCAATCCTTTGGGACACACCCCGTTATTAGACAATCCATAAATATTAAGAATAGGGGCCTATCTATGACATCACTTAACTCCCTTAGGACACGTGGGTGTATGCCACCTGGACCTGGGGATTTGTCTATTTTAATCTTCTTACGGAGCTGCATTTCTTCCTGGGTTAGACAAGAAACTTTTAAGTTGGAGATTACCTCATCCCTCTGTTCAACAGGAAGCTCATCCTCCTCGGTAAATACAGTGGAGAAAAAAAGTGTTTAATAGGCTTTGCTTTTTCTCATCGCCCTCTACTGTCTCTCCCTCAGTATTTTTCAAAGGCCAACATTTTCTGTTTTAATCTTTTTACTATTTATATAGTTAAAAAATATTTTGGGGGTTAGTTTTACTTTCTATAGCAATATGTATTTCCGTCTCCAGCTTTGTTTCCTTTAACTTTATTTTACACACTTTATTTTTTTTCCCTATAGCTTCTTAGTGCCTCTTCACTGCCCTCCTGTTTTAGTAGGTGAAACGCTTTCTTTTTGTTTTTTATTGCCTCTTTTACATCTCTGTTGATCCACATTGGGTTTTTCCTGTTTCTAATTTTTTTATTACCATAAGGTATGTACCTCTCACAGTGGTAGCCTAGGATGGTTTTAAGAATATCCCATGTATTATTGTTCTGCCATATTTAAACACATTGTCCCAGTCAATACGGTTTAGGGCCTCCCTAAGCAGAAAAAATTAGCCTTCCTAAAATTCAGTGTTTTTGTGGCTCCTTGACACAAAACTCTATTGAAGGATAAACGGAAATTTATTATCTTATGGTCACTATTCCCGTAGGAATTATGGTTCAGAAAATCAGAGCTCTGAACTCTGCAAAGATATAATAAGGAATTTATTGGAAGAGCATTTTGGGTATATTTAGAGTTTTAGAAACCCTAAATGATATTCTATGGTGGAAATGTTTTAGGAAATGGTCCTAATACATTTTCTGTTAACCTATAGAATTACTAAATGATAACAGGTACCCTATTAGCTATACACACAGATGGCTTGTACGTGTCTGTAATAGTTTCCTATATATGGAGATAGGCCTTTCTGTCAACCATGAATGATGGATTTGGTTATATATCACATTACCTGAGGAATTATAGTCAGTTTGTTGCGTAGATCATGGAGGCCAATGGTGGAAATGTCCAGACCATCGATGACTATCTTCCCTCCTGCCGACTCAATGATCCGGAAGAGGCAGTTAGTAAGTGAAGATTTTCCTGCTCCCGTTCTTCCAACTATTCCAACCTGAGGGACAGATCCACAGGGATATGAAAAGATCTGCCATGTGTTGAGGTAATACAAGTAATGTTTATTCATGACAGTGTACTGAATATTTTAAGTAAAGATTAAGGGCGACATGTATGAATTCGAATGCGTACTTTTTTTTTACTTGGCGCCGACACTCCAGTTCTAAATAGATACAGAAGAGTGTAGAATACGACAGTATGAAGATTTTTGGCGCATTACATAGAGCTTAATGCGCCAAACTTTGTATGGGCATAGAGTGTAATGCGCCAAACTTGGCGCACTAAACTCTATGTAATGCGCCAAAAATCTGTCGTATTCTACACTCTTCTATATCTATTTAGAACTGTGGTGTCGGCAACAAGTAAAAAAATAAAGTACGCATTCGAATTCATACATGTCGCCCTCTTAATGTTTCAATGCTCGGATTATGAGATTCTGAGAGTGTAGAATACGACAGATTATTGGCGCATTACATAGAGCTTAGTGCGCCAAGTTTGGCGCATTACACTCTATGCCCATACAAAGTTTGGCGCATTAAGCTCTACGTAATGCGCCAAAAATCTTCATACTGTCGTATTCTACACTCTGGAGAACTGGAGTGTCGGCGCCAAGTAAAAAAAAAGTACGCATTCGAATTCATACATGTCGCCCTAATAATCATCTTCCTGTATTTCATCAATTACATTAAGTTCATACAGTCATATCACTCATTACCTTCTCCATACTGTCAACAGTGCATGAAATCCCATGAAGAACCAGGTCCAATTCAGAGCGATAACGGGCCTTGTAATCCACAAACTGCACGACGCCTTTATGTGGCCAGTTCTGTGGGGGGCGCTCCTGAGTCACCCAATCTGCCTGATAGGTAAACATAGTAAAGAATACTAAATTTATAGACAGAGAACATTAACATATTACTACATGGATAAAGAGTACACATGTTAAAATTACTGAAATGGCTTACACAAATATCTGACTGCACAACTACCAATCCCTGCATAATGGGGCCTCCAAGAATCATCAAAATGACATCTCCATACATAGCTGCTGTCCTAGCACAGAGCATATTCTGATGCAATCAAATGTAAACTATAAGAACCAACAGATATATCAAGAAGTGATGAAGTGATCTTTATTCAATTGATGTCTAAGTATGAGGTTGAAGGAATATGAGCAGGGGCGTAGATACAGCGAGTACAGAGGTAGCAGTCGCTACGGGGCCCAGCAGCCTGAGGGGGTCTAAAAGCCCTTCTGCCACATAAGAAGATACTAGCATTGTAAATGGTGCATGGTAACTGGGGGGCCCCCATTTCACTTTTCGTACCAGGGTCCAAGAGCTTGAAGTTACGCCTCTGACTATGAGCCCCTCAGGAACCAGAACCTTGGTGCAACTGCTAATTCTGCAACCTCTACAGCTATAACTCTGCATGAATCTAACCAATAGGACCAGTGGCCAACAATGAAATAGGATTGTAGGATTTATAGATAACATGTCAAACAGATATTTCCCTTTTGTCATAACATTCTTTTCTCTTAATAATATCTTGGATGAGATGGTTGGACGACATCTAATATGACTCTATTAGAAATTGTCTGCTAGCTTTTTGAAAATCCAATGTTTTAATTTCTCCCAGAACATCAGAATAGCTTCTGGCTTATCATGTTACCAAGACATTTTTAAACCACTTGAGATACGGTATATGGTCTGCGATATAACTGATAGAAAAGAGGTAAGGGATACGTTCACACGGCAATTGTGAAATACCTGTCAGATTCTATAACAGAATCCAACGATATTTTACAATCAGTTTTAACTTTTAGTCACTTTTTTGGGCAGATTTCAGATTCGTCCGGCCCGTTGACAATTAACAGTACATTTTCCGTCAGAAATCTGAATGTGCATGTTCCAAGTTTTTTGCAAAGCCATCGGTTTTGAAATCCGACCTCAGAAAGTCTGTGCCGTGTAGACTAACGGTCGGATCTTCTATTGAGGGAGGTCTATGGGGATGGTTTACAGACGGTTTTCAAAATGATTCCAAATCCGTCACACAAGCCGACTATAAATCATTGCTGTGTAGATAGGCCTTAAAGGGGATGTATCGCTTCTTAATTTTGGCTGTTCTCTTGAAGCTTGATGCTCTCACTTCCTGAAATCCAGGGGCGTTTCTTCCCCTCCCAGCTGGGTGTTTCTTAACTGAAGGGGTATGACATCATCCCCCCTTCACTGTTCATGCTGGCTCCAGTGTGTCCTCCCCCCTCCACATATCACTGTCCTCTCCCTATGCAGTCTTATTTTGTAAGAGCCGTTTACATACCACAGGCTTGCATTCAGTCTAAACAGTCTTCTATGAACTCAGCACTGATCTCTCACAGCTGGAGGTTTGCTACAGTTGAATCCATCCAGAGCACAGATCCATCTCCCTTCATGTTTACATAAGGCACCGACACACAATTCTGCTGTTTTCTGATTGTAGCAGTAGCTGCAGTGTCAATGAGGAGCAGCTAGCTGTATAGAGTGAAATTTTTGTCGGCCCCTTACACGCAGGAGCATTAAGGCACCATGGCCCAATTTTGCTGTTTTCTGATTAGAGAGACAGCTGCAGTGTCAATAAGGAGGCAGCTAACTGTATAGAGTGAAATTGCTGTCGGCCCCTAATTCTGAGTGAGAGGCAGGAATGCAAGCTCCGTGAATAGGGCTGTCAGGGGGCTGAACAGAATGTAAATTATTAGAGCCCTCAGCTAATGAGATGCAAGGAGGAGGGATCCGACATTCTGACCGGCACTGGAGAAGTTTGTTTACAGAAACAGAAGATAAGGAATACTGTGAATACAAGACAGCTTTGCTAATGACATCCAATTGCAAAGTTGCTTGTATTCACCGTCCCCTTATTCTGAAGGCCATTTAATGTAATGATACAACTCCTTTAAGACAGAAGGATCCAAAGTTGATTTGTGTTACATACAGAATTAAACCAGCGACCTACAGTATTAGGCAATATCCTCAGAACTTACTTCATTCTCTACTTTTATGTATTCATCCACACGTTCAACAGCAACAATATTGGTCTCCAGCTCAGACGTCATCCGTACTAACCAGTTCAGTGTCTGTGTGATCTGAAAAAATAAGAAATAAACAACCTCTAAAACATAGGCTTGATAATGTATTCTATAATGAATGACCAAAAGAGAGCAGCCAAAACAGCCAAAACCTCATGGGCACTCATGTAAAATCTGGACCAAAGTCTATCCCTGGACCATAACGTGGTAGACAATCCAACTGGATCTATTTTAGAATTTATGTTACTGCAATATTTTTCAGCCATCTATGCACTACAAACTTTTAGGGCAACATTTTTGACCAATTTAAACAAAACCTTAATGTGAATCTGAATATATTGTCCATGTGCTGAGCAGCAGTCAGACTTCTGAGACATGTTCCTACCTGAGATGTTATTACAGGAGGTGTCCTGTTGTTTCAATGTGAATGCTCAGACTGTAATGTGTCAATGTTGGCAATGAGTTTACATTGTCTACTGTAGTTAATGTTATATTATTGTACAGTTACCATTAGTATTATCACACCTTAGTCCTGCCTCTGTCCTTTATATTGCAAAGGAGCCTCTAATCAGGCATCAGAGCCAGGGGCAGTTACGATCTCTTCCCATAGCTTAAAGGGGTTGTCTCACTACAAAGAATAGCTTTCAAAATGTAGGGAACACTAAATGAAGACGTTTTCCAAATATATTGCGTTGTTCATCTTTTTTTGTTAAGGAGCTACAAGTGATTTTATCACCTTCTGTGCTCTCTCTGGTTCCCCAAGTGACCGACCTGTGTACTCTTTATCCCCTGCTGTTTGTTCTATCTGATAGCAGGAAGTGACATCAACACATAGGAAATGGCCAGCAGTGTGAAAGTTTGTGCGTTATCTGATCTTTCAGACAAAAGACTAATTATTCTACTGTTTACATTAGCTCAGCAGCTTCTCTGGACCTCATAGAAGGTAATTTAGTTAATCTAGACTGATAAACAGAGAGGTCTGAATACATGAAGCTCATATGCTAATTACAGACAGCTTAACCAGGAAGTGACAGAGCCAAGCAGCATTATTTCATTCATGCATCCTATGAAACTTTGAGATGAGACAACCCCTTTAACCACTCACATATAAATCCACATCCTAAGATGATTTTATGTAATAGACAGCTCCTCCATTCACAGTTCAAGTTAGTCCTAATCCCATTCCCTACTCTAAAGTCATGGTAAGCAGAGTAAAACTAATCTAAGGGCTGGGATATGTTTCTCTGAAAATGTTGTGGTGATATAAATCAGAACAAGTACCTATATTGCTTTTTCCTATGGGCCATCTTAAAAATTATAAACCTCAGCAGTATGAATTGTTTAAGGGGTTCTCCATTGTCAACAAACCCTACTGTTTAGAAAGGTCTCTTATCAATAATCTGATCACAAAGCATCCCCCTGCTAGACCCCCAGCAATCAGCTGTTATGTGTGGGAGAACCTTGCGATTAGTGCTCAATTTCTCTACAGCACCACCAAAGGGGGAAAGATTCAAGGGCACTACCATAAAAAAAAATATTTTCACATACTGACAAAGCAATATGTGACTATTATATGGATTTTTTTTATTGGGTGTTGGTTTTTATATATAACTTTTTTAAAGTGCCCTTATGTAAATTATTGTCTCTGACTTCCCTTCTGTGAGCTCTGATAGCACAGCAGTGAGGCTATGTCTACGCTGCACTGGTTTTTGGTCAGATTTTTAAGAGGATTCAGTATTTAGAATTCGCAAAAATCCAACTGTAACAAGTGGCCATAGAAAATCCGAGTTGTAGTCTACACAGCACAGATTTTCTACTGTTGGATTTCTTAACATGTTCTATAATCCGCCATATTACGGCAGATTCTAGTACAATTCTATGTACTGGGCCGGACGAAATCTGAACACCGACCATGTTTTTTGCGCAAACCCACATCAAAGACTACAGTACGGCAATGTAAAAATACCGTCGGATTTCCAATGGCATTTCAACATTGCCGTGTAGACATAGCCTAACATGGTCCTTCTTTCTGGTCTGAGAAGTATAAACATTATAAGCAGCACCCCCTTCCTTCTCAGTGCAGAAAAAGATTTTTCTATTTTCTTTGTATGTATTGCTTATGATTTACTATAATCTTATCTACTATCCCTGTAAAGAGAACAATAGAGCAATCATTAGGTCATTACCTACAATTTGTAATGAGAAAATATAGAGGTAAGTAGCAGCTGAACTAAAGTAAGATTTGTCTGCCCTACCAAACAAAAGTTCTCTAGAGAAGGACAATATTTTATATGTAATTTTTGTAATTTTTAAATGCACAAGACCGCAGAAATTTTTTACATAGCTTTCCAGGAATATTGGTTTTAACAAAAATACTCTTTTCTGACGGAAATGTCCCTTTAAGCATTACTCATTGCCTGTGTAATGCAGGAAAGGACAGGTCCTCTGGAGCAAGACCCCCCTCTATCAATTTCCTGATAGGGCAAATAATTTTTTCTTAAACTTGGACAAGTAAAACCTAAACTGTATCTTTCTGTTATGTTTTTTCTATGCCACATTGACTTACATTAAGTGCTGAAGAAATGGATAGTCCGACAGTACCAGCATCCACGGTGCCACGGGCTAACACAGCAAAGAGTGCAAACAAAGAAAAACTGTCAGGTTTCCAACAAAAATTCAAGACGAATGGCCAGCCACCTGTAGACAGCATCACAGAAACCCAGATTACTAGAGTTTCCTCCTGATTATTACTATTATAAGGTTTAAAATGACTTAAGACTTTCTTACCTGTTGGAGACAATCCAGGAGTAAACACTCTTCTGATTGATATCTATGATGTCTTCATTGTGCTGGAGGAACCTCTGTTGATGCCCATAAGCTCGGATGACGACAGACCAGACACGGTCTCCCCAAAGTGAGAATAGATGGGTGACCGTGTAACCGAGTCCAGACGTCTCAGCTGACGGGAGGTGGTGACATAAAACCTCTATAGAGACAATGAAATACTGTTATTTTTTCTTGTTTTTAATCTATGTACATTGATGGGATTAATTATATATTTATATGAGTGATGTGGCTAAACTAATTTTCTATTTTACACTTTGTAGTTTCTGGGTGGAAGGAGTGTGACACATAGGGTGACATGTATGAACGGGGATGCACCAGTTTTCTGGTGTACTTTGAGCCAAAAAGAATGTATGAACAGGTGCACTCCAAACTTTGGTGTGATAAGTGCCTTTGTAATGCGCCAAAGAAAACTTTTTAATGCGCCAAAGATTGAGTTGGCATTAGACTGCGCCTGTATGTATGAACTGCAGAAGGACAGTTTCATACATTCTGGCACATTCTACACGGCCTTAAAGCTATTTAGAACTGGTCTGGCAGTGCCAGGATTCATACATGTCGCCGACAGATTCTACGGTCCCCAAAGATAGTCTCTTTATATTTGTTCTAGCTCACAGAAGTGAGGTCCAAAATGAGTGTGTGTGTGTGTGTGTGTGGTGTGTGATGTGTGTGTGGTGTGGTGTGTGTGTGTGTGTGTGTGTGGTGTGTGGGTGTGTGTAAGTGTGGTGTATGTGTGTATGTGTGTGAACCCCAAAAAGGCTATAGGCGACATGTGAATATGGGGATAACTTCATTAGACAACCCCTTTAGACAGAAAGTTCTGCCATGTGAGACACCATAGCCCTGCAACTGGAACAGGGGTAATTTTTTTACATCTACAGTAATAGGTTCTCTGTGATAATAGAGAATAAAAGCCAATGCCTAACTTAGAACACTTGGTTGTTTTTAGGTCCAGGCTGATGTACTAATTTATATCTGAATATATTTTTCAGTGCATAAAGCTCTGTTGTTCCCATATAAATAGCTCCCTCTAGTGGTCTCTGGAGCCAGACACATTTTTACCTTTTAACTTAATGGGAAATGAATTAAGTACAGTGTTTCCTGTGTGTGCAGAAATTAGATGTACCAGTTTTACTAAGAGGTGCAGGCCCGTATTTGGCTGTCTTTTCACCACACTCTGAGCTATAATTTACCTCAATTTCTGGCATAAGTTATAGTAAATCTGTCTAGCCATTAGAAGCACCTCAATTAAGCCCAACCCATGTAGCTGCAAGATATGGGAACACCAAAATCTGAGACTTTTTTCTGTCAGAAAATAAGGCAATAATAAATTCCACTGAAGGTGCTGTATACACCTAGGAATTGAAAAATGCAGCTCTGCCTAATATAAAAGTACAGAAATAAATTAATTAGTATAAAGTAAGTGGTGTTGGAAGGAGGACGGTTACATTAAGCCTCTTTTAACTCAGAAGTTCACAGAACTAGTTGAATAAGCCATTGATATTACTCGTGACATTTAAATTTGGGGATAACATAATAGACACAAATAACTATTGACCGTAAAAAGAAAATCCTAGATTATTTTTGTAAAGTTGTGCTGCAAATCTGTCCAAGTACTGCACTTCCAAGCTGAACTGTAAAAAGTTATATCTCACTCAACATAAAGGAAATAGATTGGAAACAGATGCTTACCTGGACAAAATAATATACGATGGTCAATGGTACAATAACGGCGGCAAAGATTGGTGTGGCAAAGCAGATCATAAACAGGGTGCTGATCACTCCCAAGATGCAGGAAATCCAGCTACGGAAAGACATGGGGATGGTTTCATCCACAGTGAAGATGTCCTGAAAGACATTACATACATAATATGTGATAGGATTAGAACATTCTTTGTGTTACAAGTTTTGTGGAGGTTGCCAGTCATAATTCGTGGGTGTTCTTGTCCCCCTTGGGCTCCTTATGGCTTAAGAGTCTAATGATAACTGCTGCCTTTGCACTCCCTATAAACAATAAGAAACTCCACTGAAGCTCCCCATGGTCATTTTACTCCAGTGCTAAGGATGAACCATCACTTTGACTGGCTGCAAGTGTCTACCGTAGTCATGTGATACCATGATGTACCACTTGTCATTCTGCCACAATCTACACGGTGGTATAAGAACTTGTAATTATGTCACAAAGTTTCTTATTTTTCTATTTGGTGGAACCTTAACGGGTTTTTAAATTGTCCAAAAATTTTGCTTTGAGATGTGACTGTACTATTGCAAAGATTCTTACCAAAGGGAAAGAGCTCTTAAAATACTGTTAATCTTTAGTTTGCACAATTCCAGGTCTAGTATCTCAGTCATCCCCAAGATCTGTAAATGTATAAGTTACTAAGAAATAAATCATTTATTTAAAATGAATGAAACTGACCTTGGCAAACCTGTTGACAATGCGCCCAGTTGGAGTTGTGTCAAAGAACTGCATAGGAACGTGCAGCATATTTCTAATTAGCTGTGTATGGAGCAGCCGCGATGCCCGCACTGTACCGGCAGCAACCAGAAAAGCACCAAGAAACACAAAAATTCCTGAAAAATACGGATACGACTCATAACTACCTCCATAGCACACAATATTACTATACAATAGTGCAATATGAAGTTGTAGGCGCTGCCTCATGCACAACCAATTTTATTCCAGGAAGCTGCCGTCAGCCAGAAATAATCAATGTAGTGGTCATAAAGATCCATAATTCTCTAAGTAATATATGGCTGGCCCAGTCCGCCAGTGCAGGATCTTTATGTGACAGCTAATAGGAGCGTTATAAGCACAGACTATTAAATAGTGGGCTTTTATAAATAGTTACCTTGCCCTACCCCCACAGAGCTCCAAACACCCCGACCCGCATGTCTCTCTGTGAGGTGGGATAGGTCTGATTAAAATAGGTCACAGCGTCTGACGTCCATTCACTGAGCCAAAGATTTTGTCCGACAAAGGCTGCGTTCTGTAAAATGTAGGTTACCAATATAGAGAAGGAATAACTCCATCCGATCGCCCGGAGGTACTTCAAATACAGAGAGAATTTCACCTGCAATAAAAAGACACATTTATCTAAACTACTGCATTTATTTCAAGGTAGTTGCCCATAACAAGCAATTGAATCCAAGACCTGATTTTTTTTCTCCTTTGTACCCTGATTAGTTGCTATAAGCAACTGCTTGATTTTTCTTTTACACTAATGCTGAATAATCTCCCCCAATATGATTATGAACCTATTCTCTGGAAGGTTGGTTACTGTCTTAGTCTCTTCTTTTATTCATAAAGCATAATGGCAGAGCAGCCATGTCTCCCGCTAGTGCTGCTGGCATCCACTGCTAGGGAGAGCTAGCTAAATATATATTATTTCCACATGCGGTCAATAGGTATACCGCATATGCACTGAGCTAGTGGTGGATGTAGGTAGCTAGAATTCTGTCGCAGTTAAGGGAAGTGTGGCATGAGGCAGCATTCTGCTGGCAGTGCTTGTTGCTGCCAATGACATCTATAAGGGACATGGTGCTAGCACTATTTACGGGGGGATACTCTGCTGGCACTATCTAGATGGGGACATTCTGCTGACAGAATGAAAGAGGTTTACTGGGAGATAAAGAATCTGCACATTTATAACATGGTAATTGGTTACCTTTATGGTGTTTTTTGGGATTCTCTGCTAGTTGTATTTCAGTACTTCTGGCTTTGAGATGCCAGAAGTCCCTATTTCATCACTCTTCTTCATTTCCTAGATTGTAAAGCACATGTAATCTCATCCTTTTTTGCAACCTATACCACCTAGCTGTAGCATTCCTGTGTCTTTCCTTGCCTTTATACAATTACACAGGTTTGTGGTCCAAAAATGTTGATGCACCCTTTCCATCACATTTTCACCCCGGGGAGAGATAATGTTAAAGTATGTGCGTGCACCTTTAATAAATGTGCATTCCAAAATCTAGGCAACATTTTAACACCAGGAAGGAGGCCCGTCATGTAGATCATGCCACTGCTGGCAAGGGGGAAAAGGGACGGGGGGTGTTAAAAAAAGGGATTTAAAAAATCACATGCCAATATATGGCCCCGTGATCGCAGTTTGACTGGGGCCGTGGGAATAAGAGATGGGTTTGATCCATTTTACCAAGGGGAGGGGGTAGCTACAGGGGGGGGCAGCGGGAGGAGTCGCTACCGGGGCCCAAAAAGCCTAAAAAGGGGGCCCCCGCCCCCCTGCCCCCATAAGAAGGGAAAAACTGTTTTGGGAAATGGTCGGTAAAATGGGGGGGGCCCTTTCACTTTTTTCACTAGGGCCAAAAAGCTTGAAAAATTTTCGGCCCTCTGCTCCCGGGATACTTAAAAAAATTTTTAGTCATTGATTTTCTGGGAGGGATTTGGAGTTTGCTTTTGTTTTGTTTTTTAAATAAAAAAAATCCTTCCCCCCAAAAACAAACAGAATTTTTGTCAAAGGCTTTAGGTTTAGGTACATGATATCTGATGTCTACCTGAGGTTGAATGCAGTAGGTAAGTTTCCATACCTTTCCTGTCTCCACTGTTTCCTTTTTAAAAAAGGGGTTTTTTTCCTTTTGCAAAAAAAATTTTTATCCTCTTTCCCCCCTTGTCCCTTTTTACATTTCCCGTGATTTCCTTAAAGTGCCCAAATTCCCTACTGAGAGATGGGGGGATAATAAAAGCATAAGAGATATGGTTCACAACCCAAAAGCCTTAATTTTTAAATTTTTTTAATATTTTTGGGATTAGCACTTTTTGCCTTTAACCAAATTTAAAAGGGAATTTTACCTGCCAAAACTTCCTCCTTTGTGTTTGACTGTTCTCTCCCTTTTTAAAAAGTTACTGTCACAACGTCTTCCGCTACCTCTGCAGCTTGTTCTACAGGATCTTCACCATCCTCTTCGTCATCTGCATCAAGTAGCACTGCAAGAGGGACAATAAAAAAATCAGGTTGATAATGTAGCTTGATATATCCCCTATCACTGCATCCTGATATCCATGCACAATATACTGTCTATGTTCTGATGTAAAGATCTGAAAAATGTGCCCATGTAGGTATGGAAATAAAAATCCCTTCAATATGAAACTCGTTGGAAAATTTAAATATGACAAGCATCATTTTTGGTTTTTAGAGATAAATGTTTTATGGACTATGAGTGAGATGTATGATATCATCTAGGCCACACGTGTCAAACTGCGGCCCTCCAGCTGTTGGGAAACTACAACTCCCATGATGATGATGTTGTAGTTTCCCAACAGCTGGAGGGCCGCACTTTGACACCCCTGATCTAGGCAGACTAAGAGGAAAAAAGGCAATGCAAATTTCTCATCAACTTAGTAAATTTTCATATATTGTACCCTTACAATAAATGTAATTGATATGATATAATTATCAAAATTTTGCTCCGTGTAGTATACACAATTGTGGAAGGCCTCTCTGCAACTTCCCCTGGTTGCTGTTATTAGAAATGCTACTGGGTTTTTTCATTTGTAGGAACCTTCCAAAGAAAATATATGAGCATTTGATATTTTGCTTGAAATTAGCAACAAAACATGAACTGTAAAAGAACATTTCATAACTACACATATACATCTATCAGCAATAATATTAAAACGAACAGCTGAGGTGAAAGGAATTGATCTTCTAACAATGGCACCTCTCAAGGAGGGAAAATATTAGGCAGCAAGCGAAAAAGTCAGTTTATGAACCCCCAATGTTAAACACAGGGCCGCCGTAAAGGCAGTACAGGGGGTACTGCTATACGGGGTCCGGTGACACAAGATGGCCCGTGCAAACAGACCCTCTTGTTTCATAATCTTGTTTCATGGGCTCCGCGGCACTGCAGACCGTCCATAGGGGCCCGTGCGGCTCAGCATGAGGAGGGGGGACCGCACTCCGATCACAGGAGTGAGAGTTCTTCCCATTAATACAGCTGCAGTAGCAGCGCCTCTCACTTCCTTCCAGTTTTCCTGCAGCCCGTGATCGGAGTTGGCCCCTCCTCTCGCTCTCTGCCTGTGGGCGGGGATTCAGTGAATCCATCAGGCAGAGAGAGAGAGGAGGGGCCGACTCCGATCACGGGCTGCAGGAGAACTGGAAGGAAGTGAGAGACGCTGCTGCAGCTGTATTAATGGAAAGAGCACCCACTCCTGTGATTGGAGCGCTGGCCCCCCCCCCTCTTCACATGCTCAGCTGCACGGGCCCCACTGAATCCCTCCTCCGCCCCAGCGACCCCCCTTGAAGCTGGAGGTGCTATGTCTGAGGGTAGGGGTGCGGTGTCTGAGGCTAGGGGTGCTATATCTGAGGCTGGGAGGTGCTGTGTCTGAGGCTGGGAGGTGCTGTGTCTGAGGCTGGGAGGTGCTGTGTCTGAGGCGGGAGGTGCTGTGTCTGAGGCTGGAGGTGCTGTGTCTGAGGCTGGAGGTGCTGTGTCTGAGGCTGGGGGTGGGGCAGGCAGAGGATGGGGTTGACATGGGGGGGGCAATTCTTCAGCTGTATGGTGCCCTGAAACTTCTGATGGCGGCCCTGGTTAAACATAAAAAAATAAAATAAAAAAAATAATCAGGATATATATATATAATATATATATATATATAATATATTATATATATATAAAATATATATAATTATTATATATACACACACACATATATATATGTATATACATATTATATATATACATACACACACACACAATATATATATAATATATTATATAATATATTATATAAAAAATTAAAAGATCTGTGGTCAAATTGTGGTGACTATTTGAATGGTCAGAGCATCTCCAAATCACTCAGTCTTGATGGGTGTTCCCATTATGCAGTGATCAGTACCTACAAAAAGTGGTACAAGAAGGACTTCTGGAGATAAAGATAGAAGGAGGTTTTATGTTATGATTGATCAGTGTAATATAGATTGACTTTACCTGTAGGTTCGGAATCCTTAGCAGGGTCTTGCTTAGCGTAAGTCCTGAGGAACTCTGCAAAGGCTCCATTGTTTGCCAGTAAATGTTTTTTGTATGAGCCGGTTTCAGTAAACGCTGCCGTTCATTTAATACCACAATTTCATAAAGGGTTTTGCTTTGAAAGCCACCACCATGATGACCAGGACCCGGTCTGTGAAGAGATCAGGTATGATTTAAAAAATACAAAGACGCAAAATATAGAAAATTGTGTTACATCAAGACCAACGCTGAAATATACGTGATAATTTTCTAATGAACACGGGTGACACAGCCTCAGGATTTTATAGTTAGTGTACCTTGTTTTTTAGTAAACCATTGGGGCCAACCACCTTCTCGAATATGTGTTTCCCCACGTGAGCATCAACAGCAGAAAGAGGGTCATCAAGGATGTAGATATCTGTATCTTGATATACTGCTCGAGCCAGACTCACACGCTGCTTCTGGCCTCCACTCAAGTTTATTCCCTATTTGATTTCAGTTAAAAAAACAATAGAGAAATGTAAATTAATGTATTAAACTATACATGGTCCATGCCCTTTATAAAGCTTCTAAGCAGGCTACCCTCCCTTTGGTCTCCACATGTCCTAAAAGAGCACAGGAAAAGGGTTTGTCCTGAGAGTAAAAACAAACAGAGTGCCCAAACAACAGTACTATCTATTGCCTACCAGAGGCGTAACCTAAAGCTCATGGGCCCTTTTGCAAAAAGTGAAATGGGCCCCCCAGCTACCATGTGTCATTTACAATACTAGTGTCCTCTTATATGGCAGAATGGCTGTTGGGCCCCCTCAGACTGCAAGGCTCTGTAGCTATTGCTGCCTCTGCACCCCCTATAGGTAAGCCCCTGTTGCCTACATAAAAATGTCTCAGAGGGTAAACACAGAATAGCTCCATACAAAGCTGCCATGAGGTCTGTATTGGCAGTATTACTGTCAGGGGGCCCAGATCAATTTGTTAAGAAAAATGGGTCTGCTCATATGGTGCAAGGCATGAACTGGTAACAGGCGAGGGAGGTCTCAATGCTTGGCTGTATGGAGCCCTAAAATGAGGACCATATTTTAGTAATCAGTGGGGGTCCCAGCAGTGTGGCCCCACAGCAATCAAACACTCATCACCTATTTTTTGGACAAGTGATACGTGTTTTTTTTTTTTTTTTTTTTTAGAAAAACCCTTAAGAGTTTTACAGTGTTTAAAGGGGTTCTCTCACTACAACGATTAGCTTTTAACATGTAGGGGAAAGTAAATAAAGACTATTACCAAATACATTGTTATCTTGATTTTTGCTTTGGTCAGGAGAAAAATAAGGTTTCGCTGGTTATAGATCACGTCTCCTTGCTCTCTCTCTCTATCTCTTGCAACGCAGTTTGTTTACTTAACTAAATGAAAAGCTTTCACTCTTTAGAGCTCTACAGCCTGTGTAATATACTTTATAAATCATTTGCAGAAATAGCTAGGAGTAGCAGGGCTGATGTGTCAATCACTGCTATAGACCTACCCATAGCCTAACCAGGATGTGTGAGTCTGAAACTGGTTGTGGCTCTGTGAAACTGCATGGTGAGACAATTCCTTTAAGTAACAGTCAAATAATGCTCAGAAAATGTTGCCATATAGTGTCTATATGATAACGCTATATACTGAATACAAAGCCCTGGTGTAAATGTCATGTAATACTGCTTCATACAATGTCATTTCATACCATAATCAAACTACCATTTAAATTTACATAAGTTTTGTAGCTTTTTTGGAGTTATAGGATTACCTTTTCTCCTATTTCAGACATATCCCCTCCAGGCAACATCTGTAAATCAGGAAGCAAAGCACAAGCTTCTAGGACACGATAATATCTCGTCTCATCTAGAGGTGCCCCGAATAAGATGTTATCTTTCAGCGTGGCATTCTGGATCCAGGCTTGTTGAGGAACATAGGCCACAGAACCCTAAAAATGAGAGTTTACATTACTAATAAAAAGTTCAATTTCCCATAACTTTCTAAATATATTTTCCCAGACAATATATATATATATTATATATATATATATATAATATATATATATATATATATATATATACTGGTATATATATATATAATATATATTATATATATATATACACAGTATATATATTATGTAACGTATTAAGGATAGGATATATGACTCATCGAATACAATGTTTTTGTTATACCTTTATGTTGATATGTCCGTTGACGTGGTCCATTTATCCAAGCATCGCAGAAACAAGAGAAGATTTCCCAGACCCAACCCCTCCTACTACTGCAACCAGGTGACCCTCCTTGACATTCAGGTTGACACTTCAAGAAGAACATAGGACATATGGACATGAGAAGTGTGGACATATGACCAACAATGTGCAATCTACCTATACGGACCTTAAAACACAATAAGTAATGGAAGAGCATCTATTCTACTAAACTGGAGCACCTTGAAGATGTCCATAGTTCATAGTAGACCCTGTCTAATGGAAAGTCCATGTAAAAAATAGTTGCACAGTGCCAAAACTGCATATCTCAACCATTTTGGTCAGACAGTCATGTGGAGACAATGGACATTGAGAACCAGGTCCCCATCAGCACCACTTAGTTCTGCTAGAGCAATCACTACATGAATGGCAACACTTAGGTCACAGGTGCTGCTATTTCACAATTCTTATGGTCAACCTGTGGACATCCAGCTGATTTCTATTGGGTTTTGTGGGTTCTTGTTATATGAGGCTTTTAGCACTATAAATATCTTACTTTGTGGGCATCATTTCACTCTTGTTACAGTACATACTATAGCAACATACAATACCGCCTTACTTCTTCACTGCTGGAGATGTGCCAGACTCCCAGGTAAAAGTGGCATCAGAAAACTGGATATCAGCATCTGTGAATGACAATGAGCATTTCACTTATTTTATGAAGCAATTCACTATAAAATAAAAAATGTATTATGCCTGCAAAGCATAATAAAAATTCCTTTAATCTGGCATCAGGCACTGTTGGATTGGAGAACAGTAGTGTACCCACCAGGTAGGTGTAATTGCTTTGAGACCAATGGTGAGAGGGGGTAGAAAGCTAAGTTTGTAGTGTCACATCCTTTCCTGCACCTGTTACTTAGGGAACATCACTACACAGAGATTTTCCTTTGGTTCAGTAGTAGCTGTAAAAATCCATAATCAGTGAGCTCCCCCTAGTGGCAGCCAATGCCAGTCAGAGTTTTAGCATGTACTGTTTAAAATGAAGCAGGGTTTTGGAGGTGTAAGGAGTACATTTATCAATTTATCAGTCAAGCTGTTACAAAATATTGTGATCAGACCGGGTTTCATATTTATGAAGCATCTGCACCACTTTTTCTGATGTACAAATGAGGATTAGGGGGGACATGTATGAAAACGATCTCGGTCTAAGACTTTCTTTCTTGCCTATAACAACCAATCAGAATTCCCCTTTCGTTGCATATAGTGCTCTGAAAAAATTAAAGGGGAGCTCTGATTGGTTCCTAGGTGCATCAAAGAAAGTTTTCATACTTGTGGCCCTAAGTCTGGCTGCAAGCTCATGCCTGTTGTATGTGTATGTGAAGATTTAATAAATAATGTTCCACTATTTTGAGGCCATGGTCCATCTGTTTTTCTTTGGACATTATTGTGGAGTTTGTTTGCTGTAAAACTCAGGACTGATCATTTTCACAAAAAGGAGCAGAGTATACGGTTGAGAACTCAGTCTTTTTTACTTATTAAGCTCATGCCTCTTGTAACTTATTTCTACTTAGAAATGGGTCAGAAAACTATGTTATGCCTCCAGGCAATCTTTCTCATTCATTTCTGTGTTCAGTTGCGACAGCTCCATCTAGTGGCTGTTTGGGCGCACTTCTAGTTAACACATATTATGTTAACTTTGTCCCATAAAGGCTGCTTTAATCATACCACGGGACCTGCTGACATCATAGTCTTCTTCATCAGCAGCCAATTTCTCCTAGATACATGTAGAATCATCCTCTCCCAACCAGACCTACAGTTAGCATAGCTGGTAAGGTTAAACTGCCATTCAGGGCTACATATTCTTCTACACTCTTGGTCTGGGTCAGGTCATAGCCTCGCATGGCTTTAACTACCACCTGTACGCGGACGACACCCAGCTTTATATCTCCGGTCCTGACATTAACTCCCTTCTTCCCCGGGTCCCAAAATGCCTATCATCCATTTCCTCCTTCTTCTCCTCCCGTCGCTTAAAAATAAATATCATCATCCTTTCCCCCGTCCCTCCTACCCCTCACCTGATCTCTTATCACTGTTAATGGCCACAAACCCTCTCACCAGCTCCACAAGTCCCCGCCTTGGGATAACCTTTGAACTCCTCTTTTATCTTCAAACCACACATCCAAGCCCTCCCCTCTGCCTGCCGCCTCCACCTGAAAAAAATTTCACGCATCCGCCCATTCCTCAAACTCTGACACTACTAAAACGATAGTCCACGCCCTCGTCATCTCCCGCTTTTACTACTGCAACATCTTCTCTGTGGCCTCCCAGTTAGCACCCTCGCTCCCTCCAATCCATCCTAAAATCTTTCTGCCCCTCTGATTCACCTCTCTCCTCGCTACTCCTTCTGCCTTCCCCTCTGCCAATCCCTTCACTGGCTACCATTGCCCAACGAATTCAGTTCAAATTACTAACCCTGACCTACAAGGCTCTCCATAACCTCTCCCTCCATACATCTCTGCCCTAATTTCCAGATACCTCCCCTCACGCAATCTCCGTCCTCACAGGACCTTCTCCTCTGCTCCCCTCTCATCAGCTCCCCACAAACCGTCTCCAAGACTTCTCCGTGCTTCACCCACACTCTGAACTCATTAACCAAAACATCAGACTCTCCCCAAATTTCACCAGTTCAAAAGCAACCTGAAAAACCATCTCTTTAGGATAGCTACAACCCACCTAACCCCCCCACCACTACACCGGCCGCAAGCATGTCTGCCCCAACCTTCTGTCTCTCCCCTTCTTCCTTGTAATTGTAAGCCTGCGGGGAGGGTCCTCTTCCTTTCTGTTTCATTACTAGTCATTTTTGTTCACCATTGTTTTGTTCAATATTTGTTTTGTATGTAATTCCCCCCAAAAAATACAGCGCCCTGGAATTAATGGCGCTCTAAAATAAATAATAATAATAATAATAATATTGTATAGTGTTGTTTTCTATGCCAATAGCTGTTGTTTACAGTTAGTTGTTGTGCCCATGTTTGCTGCAGACAGGATAGCACATGTACCCTGTACCCTCACATGTATATGTCTGCACACTCTCCATTCTGTATTGGATCCAATGCACATGTAAATATCCCTGCATTGTATTGTGTATACTTCATGATTGCATGCTGTTACATCACAGTAAGTGCATGTTTTGTATGTTTCTCCAGTTTTACTCTACCCTATGCAATAAAGTTGAAATATGGACATCATTCTTTTTCAATGCTTGCTGGGATAGAGTTTAGCTGCTTGTCAACTTATGCTCCACACACAAAGGAAGGACAGAACAAGCTATTTAATATCCAACCTGGAATTTTAAGCCAAAACTAAATTTGTCAACAAGGTGTGCTATGCTGAAAAATCATGTTGTACCGGGAGAGGGATTGGGTCAATACTGGAGCACTGTTCACATGGCGAGTCAATGGTTGCAGAAACAAAGACTACAAACTTAGAGCTCATGTTAAATTTTGCTATGGGGCCCTATGATTTCTGTGTACAAGAACCCTGTGTAAACCCCTTCTAAAAAAAAAATAAAGAAATGAAAAAGGTACTGGATTAGCTGATGCGGGATTAAAGGACTTTCACTGCTTATGGTAGTAAGATCTACTGGCAATTACAAGATTAATTAGACTAATAGAGTGGTCATTTCATTGGCAGCCACTCGGCTACTATTTTATACCCTATATCATCAGAATAGAGATTAATATGGTGAGGCAGTGATATTTGCTTCTTACCAATAGTAGGATCGTTGCGTATGGCAGAGTTATCCAAGTCATCTCCTCCCAAGTATTTCTCCAGTCGGGCAGAGGATACATTTGCCTGTTCATAGGAAAGAATCATTATATGCAATTATACAGGTCCTGGATCTAAATAGTTATACCTATAGTCACACAGTTACGTTAAAAATGAACCCTGATAATGAGGAGTGGACTAACCGCTTAAACAGTGCCCAAGAGCCCATGACCAGGGGATGCCCATACCATCTCAGTAAAGTTAACTGGTACACAGGATGCAAACAAAGTCAAGTCATACTCTGGATCCAGATGTCTATGGTCAGTTCCACTCGGGTTTTACATATATTCTGCACCTCAGAAGACAGACGTACATAAGTGCTCTTTTACTTACCTGCACCATGTTAGAAATAAGCATGGGCAGCATGGAGAGGGGGAAGCGGAGGACGTTAAACAGAGAGACAGATGTGAAGGCTTTCTCTGCATTCAACACATTTTTGGGATCAGCCACCACATAGACAGCAAAACTTGCAACTGACACCTGCAAAAACAGAAACACCATTGTAGTTGTTGCTTCATGTCTTCTAAATACATTTACTTAAATGACTACTCGCAACGGGCCTATGCACTCCCGTCTACAGAGGAGCTACAGTGTCAGCCAACAGGAGATGGGGAACTAACCCTAGAGTCAAGAGGGGAGGGGTAAAAATACCGTGTCCTTCTGTGTTTGAGGGCAAATGCCAGAACTATAGTCAGAGCTCATTTTAATCACTTCTCTGTCTTATATCTACACCCCTGAAACGTGTTGTGTCACTTCCCCATACATCTGAAGTGTCCCTATTTTGGAGGGACAGTCCCTATGTTTAACCCTTGTCCCTCTTAGCTCTATAAATGTCCCTCTTTTTCATTTGGGAAATAGTTTGGCGTCAAACTGATTATTTTACTTTAAAAAGTATCTGATTGGTTCCCAGCTGTATATTACATAACAATTTCATGATTTCATCATTGTATACAAAGCAATCCTGAAAATGTGTCCGTTTTTGGCTGTCTAAAAAGTTGGTATGTAGGTGTTTGGATGTGATTAGAGGCATGTCTTGGTGTGATGTCATGAGTGTGGGTGTGGTTAGGGGTGTTGCCTGTGTCGTCCCTCTTTGCAATCTCCAAAAGTTAGGAGGTATGCTTCCCTGCTACCCTTGGCAGCTCCTAAAATATGTATTAGCTTCTTGTGATGCAGTCGGTTTGGTTATTAGATCAGCAATCACTTTTGCATCAGTAAGGCCGGGTTCATATGGCGTATTGCAGTGCATACATTTGAAAGCCGCAAACGCGATCACTTGCACTGGTAAAATTACATACTTGCAAGCACATATTTTTAACAGCTCAAACAATGTGCATAAGCCCGAGGCAGATTTCTGCCTGCTATACATAACTCTTTCACAGCACGTATATGCCTGAAAGAATTCATATGTCAATTCTTTACAGACGCCTGTAAAAGTTCAAGTATAAAATATGCACCGTGTATTTAACGTTGTGTATTTTACATTGTGTTCTATGAGATGTGTAGTGTACCCTGTTGGGAGCATACTTCGTCACATATTTTGCCAAAATTATGCCCAAAATATGCACAAAAGTATGACCCAAAAGACGTTGCGTGAATACTCCATAATAAAGGTGCAAAAATGTGTCTATATTACACTTATGTGAAAGTGGAATATGGAAATTGTGATCTAGCCTATGGCATCATGGGAGTCACATTCAAATGGAACATTACTAAATATGTTTTAAAATGTCTTTACCAATGAGCATCTTACAGTACCACTAATAGGTATTCTTAATGGCGGCTATTACAATTGGGGAAGAAACGAATATATATAGCACCAAAATTCCTTTTCATGGGGATAACACAAAAGAACAGTGATCCACTCTCTGCTGCTGAATTACTGAACATATCTTTAGCCTATAGAGATCCATTTTTAATATACTTCTCCAATTCCACTGCTACCTAATAATAATCTGGCTACTAAAAAGAGTTCACCACACACTGATGTTATTAATTTCAATGAAAAACCTGAAGCAAGTAGTCCTACGCTCCCCTTGAGTTGGCTACAGGAAGCAAGAGTTGCATCATTCAACCCTATGGTTATGCAGAGAATGTAGAGTTCTGCATCAAAGAAGTAGCTCAGACTGCTACAAACATATATTGTAAAATTAATAAGTACCACATTTAGAACCCATTGAGATGTAACAAGCCGGATATTTACTTTAAACCAATTGAGACAAGATTCAGCAGCAATAACATGACTTTAGTGTGGTTGGCTCTAGTAACAGAGGAATGGAATGAAATAGTACAAAAAACTCCAGCATAGAGAAATACATTCCCCGGAAGAAAATATGCTCTGCTGTTATCTTCCTCTGTTTTCTCCATCTTCCTTTATCTGGTGGCCTCCAGCACTTCTGGTGCTCGAGTGTCAGTATTAGTAATTGGGAAGTGGGGAGATTACATGAGGTCCCCTACTGACCATGCCCCTTGTTGGTTTAACTAATGTGTGGTTTAAAGGGATTTTATCATCAGTCTGCTTTTCACAGCGAGCTTCAGACTCCCAGTTCCTGGTTAGGCTGTGGCTGTTTCTACAGCAGTGATTGGCATATCAGCTCTACTATTCCTAGCTGAGCCTGTTAGAGGGACAATGGTGATGGGTGGGTTTTAACAGCAGGTAAGAAGGCTATAGGGCTTTAAAGGGTTAGAATTTCAGTAAGAAACATAAACAAGCTCCTGTACTGCTGATAAGACACAGCAGGTAGTGACGGCACCATCCTGGCCATGGCTCTAGAGGTATTTGGTGACCTAAGGAAGCTTGTGTACAAAAGCGGGAGGTAAAATTTGCTCTAGCTCTAAATGTAAGAAAAATCAGAACTGCAATGTGTTTGGTAATAGTCTTTATTTACCTTTGCCTTCATGTTTACAGCTAATGAATGTGGTGAGAATACCCCTTTAATAATTTTTCATTAGGGAGCCTGAAGGGCACCTTTATGAATGCCACAAGAAAGCTTTCACACGAGTGTTAAGACATCGTATTCAAAAAGTTTTACAGGGTGAAAAAAATGGCTGCTTTCTTCTAGAAAAAGCACCATACTTGTCTATGGGTTGTATGTGTTTTTTTTTTTTTTTAAACATGTTTTTTATTCGGGAATTCGGTCATAACAAATCAGAAACAATCAATAACACAATGTACAAGTATAATGGTTACATAATGATCTTACAAGTTGACTTGAATAACAGGTTTTAATGCATTACTTTAGACTTCATTCCCTTTTTTATTGCTGTAATTGGGGCTCCCAACAACCCCCCCCACACCAACGGCCCACAACCGCACCCGGCTCGGGAGTCTATTATACTTCAGTATCTAGATTCCCCAATGTCACACTTAGTTTTTCCCGTCAAGTAGTAGTCTGTATATTTAAACCTATCCACAATTGCCTTTATCTCCTCTTTCGAGCACTGAGCAGAAATGAATTGCTTCCACTTTAAAAAAAAAAATTTAGCCTCTCTGTCTTTATTGCTCTCAGTTTCCACCCTCTCCATATACAAAGCTTGTTTTAGGCTGTCCCTAAGCTCAGAGATTTCCGGAACCTTGGGATCAAGCCAATGCCGTAGCAAACACTTGGGTTGTATGTGTCATTACAACGTGACATAATCAAAGTAAATACGGCTGAGATATGACATGCAACCTGTAACACCGTTCTTGGAAGAAAGCAGCCGCGTTGATCTAATCCTGTACAACCACTTTAACGCTTAAAGGGGTTGTCTCGCTACAAAGAATAGCTTTCAAATTGTAGGGAACACAAAATAAAGACATTTTCCAAATATATTGCTTTGTTCCTCTGTTTTTCCTAAGGAGATACAAGTGAATTTATGACCTCCCTGGCTATTTCAGTTCCCTCAGTAACCAACCTGTAAACAATTCTCCCACTGCTGTTTGTTCAATGAGATAACAGTGAGTGATGTCATCACACAGGTCATGGCAATGTCCTGTGCTGCTCAGCAGTAAAAAGCTTGATTTATGTAAAATAAACAGACATGTAATTAGGGCTTTGTTTTGGGGATCAGATAAGAAGTCCTGTTAGTAGTTTGAGAAGCTAATCTGATCTAATTAGCATCTGAAAGCACAGCAAGGAGCTGTACAAGCACAGAGCTGTATGCAAATGAGTCAGTCTGAACCAGGAAGTGACAGAGTATTTCATTCATGCATTCTCTGAAACTCTGAAGGGAGACAACTCCTTTAATTTCAAAAAAGATGACATATGACTAAACCATGAGATATGTGATGGGAGTGAGTGATCCTTACCAGGAATGGAGCACAGGTGAATATGAATAAGGACACAGAGAACAGATAGGCAAAGTGTAACATGTCTTTCAATTCCTTCTCACGAATGTCCTGCACCTTTTTCTCAAATGAAGGTTCCCAGGCAAACAACTTCAAGATCTAGGACAAAAAACAGCACATGAATTATAAATGCAGACTTAAAGAAGATAAATATAAAGCAATTATAAATTATCTTCACCTTTATTCCATTCAGAATTTCATTCATTATTTTCAACCGTTTATCCTTGTTTTTCATGTTTTTCATCTGCAAAATAAAACATCCTATTAGTACTTTAAGTGCATGTACCATAGAAGCAGCACAGTGTCCTCTAAACATCAGATAGGTACAGAGCTCCCATAACAGGAACAGCCTCAGTGCTCCTATTACAGACAGTTACAGTGCCCCCCAAACCACTGTGCAGGACGCAATGCTAAATGCTAGTCCCTGCTGTGATTACCGAAATATCAATTTTTATTTTTCTAAAAAAACTTACCCTTTCTTTTTTTTTGCGAGTCTTCCAAATAACTTAGGAGACTAGGCATGAATGCCATAAATACTAAAGCATTAGCAAACAGTGAATCATGCCAAACTGGGAGACTTTGTATAGTGACTATCTTTATATCTTGGCAGTAAAGCATTTAGGTATACCTTAGGTTCCAGGTGGAGTCGCCCTTATTGGGACGGTTGTTCTACTTTTTGATAGGTAGACTGTTTATAGGAATAATTATTGTTAGTGATTTAGAGTGTGGCTTTTAAATAGATAATATTAAAGGTTACGTTTTAGAGTCATTAGTAGGTAGATAACTCCTTTTTGTGGCTTTGGTAGTTTGTATTGTGGGGTTATTGCCAAAATATCTTGGGATAGGCTCCAGTCAGAATTTATGAGGCAATAATGGTTACAACACCTTTTACATGGTGCCAGTTTTGTGCAATTGGTGCTTGTCCAGAAGATTTCTGCAATACTGCAGACTGGCAGAAGCCAAAAGCCTCACCTGGAATGACTTTGATTTAGTAGCTAGGACAGCATTGATTGGTATCAAGAGGACCATGACTCCAAGTCCTGCCAGGACCGATACGCCCAACTCTTCCCAAAGGAATACCACAGAAATAGCGATCTGCAGTGGAGAGGACCAAATGAGATGAATGAAGTTTGTCAGGTCCATGAATTTCTGTGCATCCGCAGACATCAGGTTTACAGTTTCTCCCACCGTGGACTCCTTCCGGATGGCGTTTGAGACAGTCAGTGCCTAAAGGGATAAAAAATGTGAAAAAGGTTTGAAAAACCAGCTTCAAACAATTAGATGCATATATGACAGATCTATTCCAGAGCAGCTGGCTGGCACTGTTATGGTGGTTGTTGTAGGGCTAGCATTGTTATGTGGGCCCTGTATGGTTGGCATTGACATGGTGGTAACTCTATGGCTGGCACTGTTATAGTGAATGTTGTATGACTGGCACTGTAATGGTGGGCATTGAAAGGCCGGCACAGGTATGGTGAGTATGGGTATGGTGGGTGCTGTATGTCTGGCACAGTTATGGTGGGCACTGGGTGGCTGACATCATAGGGCTGTATATGTTATTTTAAGCAACCTAAATGAGCAATCCAGTAAAAACTGTTGACCTCTGGATTCTTCCTTAAGGAAGTATTTATTTCTGACACCAGATTTACTATAAAATGGTATAGGCCCCAGACTCCAGAGAGAATTTGGAGAAGCGGCTATGGTTATATGTGTGTATTGATCTCTGCAGTTTTAGTTGTGAAACAGAACTTCTGCAGCCCCCAAAAACTGAAATGAAAATATGCGCCTTCTCTCCTCTTTCTGGAGCGCCGAGCAGGGGACCCCCCTCTTCTGGTCTCTGGCAATCACTGAAGTGGAACCAAGACATCTCAGCCATTTTGGGTATCTACAATCGAAGTGCCATAAAGGTCTAAGATGGGGAATACCTCACTAAGATTTATTGCAGCTCCTGGGAGAGGAACAATCTGACAATGTGGCCCTCGGACCAGAAAATGTTGTGCATCCCTGATCTGGATGGATTTACTTTTGTGATTCATGAATAATAACAATGAGAAACCAGCTTCCAGTTTTAATGATTATATATGAAGAATAAGGCAAGGATTACACATTTGGTTGCACATGGGATTACTGTGACCACAACACAACCTCAATGTTTCCCTATAAGAGACACATTGTAGAAAATTTTGCTAAAGTCATGAGAAATCTGACCTGTGATGATCACTTCCAACATTGTGTCCCATAAACATTTAAGATTATGTCACTATAGTGCTACGACTCATGTAGATCTGGAAACTATTTGTCATGTATACTCACTTTTTTATACACCGCAGCAGTTAGTGTTGTACGGACTCTCATTCCCAATACAAAGCAGCCCTGAAAATATTGCTGCAGACAGAGCGACTGGATTAAAGCTGTTACAAGCAGCAAAACAGCATAAAAGAATCCCTTCCATTGATACTCCTCAGGGTTGGATGTGAATGAGACCATCGCTCTGCAAATCAGCAACAGGAAAAATTACATTTATGATATAACAGAGACAATAAAAGGCTTCTTTAGGATAGCAGAATGTATGGCCTATCCCTAGGATAGCTCATCAATATGAGATCAGAGAAGGTCAGCACCCACAACAGTCAGGTGGTTAGAAGGGCTCCAGTGCTCCAGAGAGCACTGTGACCCCAGTATTCTTTACCAGCTCTGTAGGTGTAGTAGTGGCTGCCTCTGATAAACTTAGAGCCGCTGACCTGCAATCAGGCTGGAGAATTACCCCCCCCTCGAATTAGCTGATCAGCAGGGCTGCCATGAGCCAGTCCTCTACTCATCTGAAATTTGTAAAATCTAATTTGTAGAACTTCAAAGGACATAAGGTTCTAATTTTTGAAGACTTTTCAGCGGAAGTCGCGAAGAAGAGGAGGGCCTTTTCTACAATCTGCTCTGAATTATTCCATCGCCAAGAACGCTTTGCCCTTATGTACCCAGCAATATTAAGAATTTTCCACAAAAATAGCAACTCCTCAACCTTTCAATCTCCAGCAGAAGCGGAAAAATATCTTGAACGGAAACGAAGAAGAAGGGGAAGATGAAGGTTCCTCATCCCCTACACCTTTACCTCACTCTCCAAGGCCTCCCTTACAGCAAGACAAGAAAAGAATTGATTCTGATGAACATTCTTCACAGCACTCTAGTCCCAAGGAACAACGAAAGAACTCGTCATCTGTCATGGACACGTGAGATAACTAGCTCCTCCAACAATCTTGGGGTGATATTTGTGGCATAAATTGTGCTTTTATTTAGTTAGAAAAGTTAAAATTTAAATATGCGTTTTGCACCTAAAATCAACTATTACAATAATAGTAGCAGTCATACATTTTTCATTAATGATTGCTAAAAAAAAGGTAGACATTAGGTCGTATGCTGTTTAGTATGTTTTACCGTATCTATATTGCTTGGTAGGTGGAGCAAGAGATAGCAATTTAATTTTGAAAGATTTTTGTTACACTGTACAGGGCCTGATGGAAAAAAGAGAAGTCCAATGGCTAGAATGGTTGGTGAGGCCGGGAATTTCCTTGTCTTCACTGGCACGCACTTTTACATTTTCTTTTTTGTCTCTCTTCTATTTTTTTTTTGCTGGCTCAGGGATGCTCTCCGTTTCCATCAGAGCAAATTTTCTGGTTCTAGTCACTTTATTGTAAGGGACCTGAGATTTTTTTTCTTTATATGGTTTGTATTTTTACATTTGTTTTTCCCTTTTTTTGTTCTCTCCCATTTTTAATATCCTTTTATTTTTGGGGGGCACCGTGGCGGAAAAAAAATTTTCTCCGATAGGGGGATTCCTTTTTGGGTTGGGAACTTTTTTTTTAGGATAGTTCGTGGGGAAAGTTAAAAGGGGCTACGTTCCCCAGCAAGCGTTCATGATTATACGGCATCTGAAACCTTTAAAAATGGATGTAGCTTTTCTACAGGAACTATCTCCTTTAGGGGGGGGCCCTTTTATCGCCCCCCAGCGGGTTTGGGGGGGGTAGGGGATTTGGGGTCCCCCCGCAGTTCAAAACAAAACCCGGGGGCTCATACTCGTTTCAAAAAAACTTTTCAGGACAAATCATTTGGGAGTTTAACATGAGAAGAGGGGAAAATGGGTTCAGGGTCCCCATCAGATTTCCAATGAGAGTTATCAAACCATAAAATTTTTGGGCCAAATAGGGGAGGAAAGAAAATTTTTTCAAAAAACCCTGGAATCTAAAATTTTAAAAAGGGCCCAGTGGTGAATAAGGTGGTGGGAGGTGACCTAAACGCGGTTTGTCAGTCCCTATTAAAACCGATCCGAGGGGAAGGGGGGGAATTTTTCCCCCTACAAGTGGGGGGGTCATTTCTAAACCCTATTTCTGGAATGGCATACCCCGGGAAACCCGGGGTTTGGCCCCCTTTTAAAAAATGGTTTTGTCACAGGGGAAAGGTGTATGGCACGAGGGGGGAAAATGGGGGCTTTAAATTCCCCCCGGGGCCCGAGTCCCAAAAATTCTTCGTTGTCCTAGTCCAAAACACCCAAACACTAGACGACCCAATTTCCAGGGTTTGGAAACAACGGTAAAAAATTTCTTTTTTTTGGGAGCAATAAAAAGTTGAGGCCCTTGTCTTGGATGCAACCCGGAATACATAACCCGTGATCCGTAACAAAAGATTGGGCTTTTGGGATGTGTAATAGCAGCAGCTTTGATTGAACAACATCTCTGAGTTGTTCAGGGCCCCTTTTGGGGAAATGGGGGATGTGGGGGGTAGTATTACTTTAAAAAAGGGTAACTGAAATTTCAGACCTTTTTTCCTGAAGAGTGGTTCTTCCCCCAAGGGGACCGGCTTTTTAGAAAAAGACCCGGTTTGAAGGACCTCTGATTTTTGAATATCGGATTTTTTAGACAGACAGAAGCTACTTCCGCATGCGTTGACGCATGAGAAGGGGGGGGATTTTCTGACTTTAAAGCCCGGAGAAGGGCTATTTACCCCTGGTGGGGGGACCCTCTATTCCCAGACGGGCGGACAAAAAGGTTTTTTGGAAATGGACTTTCACCCCCCTGAGTAGCATGGGGGGGCCCGTGTGGTCCCTTAGGTGGTAGGGGAAATTAAAGGGGCAGGTTTTAGGTAGGGTAGGGGGCCCACAAATGGCTGAGGGAGCCCGGGAGCAACCCACCCCTTGACTTGCCGGGGACCCGCCCACCCCCCCGATGGAGGAGCAGAGACTAACAACTAAAAAACTAACTGCCCAACTGCCTTTGGCCCGCCGTTTGGGGTTGGCATGGTAGCCCGAGGGGTCCAGGGCAGAGAGCATTGCATCATTTTTAACGACAGGTTATGAGGGCCCAAACAGCCCGAATAATGTTAAAACCCTAGGGAAATGTTTTAACAAGGAACCAAAAAACAGAGGGGGGACCTAGGGGAATACTTTAGGGCGCAAAAATTATATTTTTTTCTGCCCCTGAAACATTGTGACAAAATACAGCAAAATATGGAACAAAGAAACTTCAGTGCTGGGCTTTAAAAGGAACACACGCCCTTTGTGCCCAGGAGGGTATTAACCCGGAAGGAAGGGAAATACTCTCACTTTTACACCCCATAAAATCCTGGTCAAGAATTTGAACATTTTTCGTCTCAACATTACTCCCAAAGAACACGGAACTACAATAGGGGTTTTTGTTATAATCAGATCATGCACCAAAAAACTCGGGCCCCTAGAGGATATTTCCCCGTGGAACAGATTATTCGGGGTTTCCCATCCTTTTGGGAGGGGGACGAGAAATTTCCAAGAACACTACGGGGGATGGGGTTGAGTCCCAACGACAAATCCACTGTTGATCCCCCACAACTTTTGGGACACGGAAAAAGCAGGGTTTTGGGGGCCGGGTTTGATTGATAGTTTAGAGGGGGAAAAAAAAATTTCTAGAAAACTCAGCTCACTCATAAAAAATTAAGGGAGGCATATTTGATTTTCCCTAAACCCTCAAAAAAACAAAAGAAGATTGGTGTACTACAAAAAAACCCTATGAGATCTGGCTAAAAAAAGTGAGACAATAAAAGGGTCTAAATTTGAAGCCATCTCTTCAGATACGGAAATAAAGCGGGAAATTTATAGCCAGATTCGCAAAAGGGAATGATCCCGGGGGCCGCACACATTCCTTTCTCCAGAGAAAAAAAAAGGATACTTAAACATTTGGGGGGGGGACTTGGGAAAGTTTCTTTTTCTTGTGTTTTACAGAAAGGGAAACATTTAAAATGAGTCTCTTCTAAATCATGGTAGACAAGTGAAGCTCCCAACGCTCTCGTCAAAGAAAAGGGGGTTGGGAGCCCCAATTTCACTTCCGAATAGAAAGAGTTATGCTTTTTTAAAAAACAAAAGCCCCAGGCCCAGACGGATTCACCAGAGAATTTTATAAAATCCAAAAGTACAGAACCCCCCTCATCTTTTAGCTCTCTACAAGGGTTTCCTATTGGAAAGAAATCCCAGCACAGATGAAACTGCACACTTTAAAGTCTTACCAAAACCCAGGAAAAGATAAACCCCTGGCTTTTCTTCGGGCCAATTTCACTAATTAATGTGCCCAAAACTTATGGCAAAAATATTGGCGGATGACTCGGAGGGTACTCCCCAAAATTAATAGGAAAACAAAGGTGGGATTTGTTCAGAACAGTGGGGAACATAAGAAAGGATCCCCCATCCTTGATAAATTTTAAAAATGAGAGGCCATCCCCCTAAAACGCTCCCCCTCCTAATTTTAAGTGCAGAAAAGCCTTTGAGGGGTAACTGGGGTGGCGGGGGACTGTTCTGGACAAAATTCATTTAAACGGGCCCCTTTAAAACCCTTTATAGCCCCCTGTATACTCCCCCAATGGCCGTATATGCATTCCTGGTTTCCTTTCAGCCCCATTCTTTTCAAAGGGGGAACGAGACAGGGTTTCCCTTTTTTCCCCCTCTTCTGTTAAATTTGCGTTGAACCCTTGGCTGGGTTGGTTCTTGTTGTCATCTTCTACATTCAAGGGATTGAGGGGGGGGGGAAAAAGGAAAAGTCAAATTGGTATTTCCCCCGATGAAAAAATCTTTTTTTGAAAAACCGGACTTAGCCCTGAACCCCTCTACTAAACTCGGGGTTTTAGCCGTTTTTCCGGTTTTAAAAATTAAAGGGTTCAAAAATCAAACTCTTGAACATCGCTAAGAGACCCAACACTGCTTTGCCCCCTTATGTACAAAATTCTTTAACAATAGCCAAATCCGAAAATTAAATATTTTGGTATCCAATTGGACAAACCCCAGATTCTCTATATAGTTTAAAAATTTCCCTCCATTATTTGAAATGGAAAGAGAATTGCAAGATGGGGAAGCCCCCCCCCCGCTTTTGGGCAAATGTCATTTGTTAAAAAATGTAGTTTTCCCAAAACTTTGTACCTCCCCAAAACAACCCCTTTTTTTTAAAACATTCAGACGTTAAAATTTCCAACTGCCCTTTTTAAGGTTTATATGGGGGCCCAAACGTCCCAGGTCGCCCCGGCTAAATTAATGTTGCCCAGGGCGCAGGGGGGGTAATTTCCCCAAAGTGAGGAAATACAACCTGGCATGCCTTTTCAGACAAAGATTGATTGGATCAACAAAACCTAAATTTTTTTTAATTTTTTTATAGAAAAAAGATCTGGCAAAACCCCTGGAATTTGTCAGCTCCCTCTACCAAATTTTCTCTCTACCCCCGCACATCAAGGGGGGTGACCCATGAAAGACACTTAGCAGCATGGAAAGCCGTAGGAAACTATAAACATCCCCCTTTTTTATAAAATAAATAATGCCTTTAGATACCCCCCAGAATTCCCCCAAAAGGAATTCATAATAACCACTTTTGAAATGGAGGAAAAGGGGTGAATTGTCTTCGGCATCTTTTTGATGTTCAAACAACACGACTTTTTTCCCTTTTCCCGATTTAAGAAATAAGATAATTTGCCCCAACCTCATTTCTTAGCCCTAGCAAATTATTTGGGTTTTTTAAAACAAAAATATTAAACCTTAACAGGGAACTACCCATTCCCTCAGATTCCTTAAAAAGAAACTGACCTCAGTAAAACGTCGCGTCGAAAATTTTTCAACAAATTGAGGAAAAAAAAAATTAGAGGAAGGCACAAAAAACTTTTTGCAAAATGGGAAAGGGGGTTTCCCGGGGATAATATCCCTAAATAATTTTAAAAGGGGGAATAAATACGAAGGCTGTTATAGTGAGAAATGGGGGAAACGCACCCTTTAAAATTTATACACCATGCAATCATGGATTTGATATTCCCCCGATCCTTTAGCCCCAAACTGAATAACCGCTTGTCCCAAATGCTCTCAGCCAAAAATCAACTATGATTCTGGAATGTTGGGGCGTGTGGGGCATCCCCCGCGATTGTGGAAAAAAAAAAAACTGAAAACTAAACCAGGTTGGGACAAATTAAATTTTTCCCCAAATATCCTCCTATTTTTGATTTCCCGAAGGCCTAAACTCCCCCATTTGCTTCATTTTACTCTTTAGCAACCCAAAAAATGTCTTCTAATAAATGGCTGGAGCCAACCCTCCAGGTACCCTTGAAATATTTAATCAAAATTAAATTTTTACATGAATGGGTAAAATGGAAACCCAAATGGCAAAAAATGCCAGACAGGAAAAAAATTTTTAAAATGGAGACCCCTTCATTTAAACTGTTTAGAAATGAGGAAACCATCAAATAATTATCCCCTTTAAAGATACAAATTTGGATCTGAAGCCTCATCGTAATTATTGGGTAATTAAAAAAAACATGAGCAGCCTGGGGTTCAGTTCTTGTGGGTCGGGGGCTTTCTGGGGGAACTAAGTAGACCAAAATTCAAGTTCCCCCGAGAAAAAATTATATGTTATTTTCGCCCCGGTGCTTCCCCTATAATTCCCCCCCTTTTTTTTTTTTATTTTTTATTTTTTATTTATTTTATTTTTACCACAATGTTTAATATTTTTAAGATGTTTAATGACCCAAGTTAATATTATCCTGTTTGAGACATATCTATGGACTGAGATAATCATTTAGAATTCATTCTCGAACTCTTCACTTTAACCAGCATGGTTTTCTCTCAATATGATAGACTGTAACGTTATATGATTGTTTATGTGGTATGTAATATTGCACCCAGTTTTCTATTGTTGTATATTGAAAAATGTTTTCAAATAAAAACAAGTTTAAAAAAAAAAAATCTAATTTGTAGCTTCAGAGAACCCCTATAAGTACCCCCATCACCCCAAGAAAAAAAAAATAATATAAAGAAATCTTCAAGAGATGCATAGCTTCTGAGTCCTAATGCAAAATCTGCAACAAGGCTCCTGTGCCAATTAAAAAACTGCTCTCTTATGTGGCCTATGTGATATCTTGCTCATGAGTTGTTTGTGGTATTGCAGCTCAGCTCACTCATGTAACAAACCAGATGGACACCCCCTCCAACATCAACCTGTAGTGCACATTAAGACACTGAAAGAAGAACACCAAACACAGGATGTGTAACCGGGTGCAAGTGAGCTATAGTCAAAAATAAAAATTATTGGTATTGTGCAAAGTACGTCTCCAAAAGGATGAAAAACATTTGAAAATACTAAAAAACATGAAAAGAAGCGGTAAAGAACGGATATCCCTCCCCTCAAAACAAAAAAGCCAACAGGGCCAAACACAATATGGGCTGGGAAATTTATCTAGATAACAGCAATATATAAATGTCTGTGCATGTCTGTATGTAATAAAACCCAGGATAATATGTACAAACATAACAATATCAGTCACAAGTATCATAATGTTACATACCCAACCATTATAACAAATGGGAAAGGAGGAGGAGCAAGATACTTGAAAATCCTACACGTATAAGTGCAGTTTCTTCAGGCTAAAGGCGATACATGTGGGGGTTTAGGTGGAAAAAAAGAAAAATCTTTTTGGTTAGGCTCTGTCCACACAACAAGTATTCCAATTCGGAATCCATGTGGATTCCGAATTGAAATACTCATCTACAATTGAAAGTAAATTATTCCCATTGACATCAATACACGTTGTGCTTCAAACAGTGCATATATTCAGAGTTCATTTTTTGGCCGTAAAAAAAAAATTTAAACATGTTGATTTTTTGGTCATATTCTATGCGGAAAACACTTGGAAATGTACTATTGATGTTGAAGGGGATGGCTAAAAGTCTTGTGTAAAACGCGTCCCAAACAACTGCATGTGGTTTTTAAAGCGGGTCTACATCTAAAATCACATAGAAATGAATGGAACTCGTTTCTGACTGTAAACCACCTGTAAAAAAATTACCTTAAGACCCCATGCAAAAAGCATGTGATATACTGGTTGAAAACCACATTGGTTGACTCAGTTTCAATCTTTAGAATCCAATGAATAAATTCTACTCATCGTGTGGACATAGCCTTGTACTGATAGCCCCTTTAGAATCATTTTTCAGATTAAAGGGGTTGTCTCATGAATGAAAAAATGCTACTTTGCTCTGTCACTTCCTGGTCAAGCTGTCTGTAATTAGCATATGAGCTGTATTCAGACTTCTGCTAATTAGATTAACTCAGAAGCTTTCCTGGTCCTGACCGCATAAGATTTAAGTAAACAGCAGTAAATACTATCTAATGTCTGAAAGATCAGATAACAAATAAGCTCTCACTGACTGAAATTCTGTGCTGGCCATGACCTGTGTGATGATGTCACTCCCTGCTATCAGATAGAACAAACAGAAGGGGAGAAAAGAGTACACAGGTCGGTCACTGGGGGAACCAGAGAAAGCACAGAAGCTGATAAAATCACTTGTAGCTCCTTAACAAAAAAAATGAACAACGCAATATATTTTCAAAACATCTTCATTTAGTGTTCCCTACATATTGAAAGCTGATCTTGGTAGCGAGACAACCCCTTTAAGTCTAGCAAATTCCTGAGGGCATATAGACTTTTAGCAGACTGCCAACAGACCCAAATATAAAGACGGTATTAAAGGTAAAAGAGTAAGTTAAAACAAATCTTACTTCAAGATCTGGGGGCTGACGAACACTAGGAGGTCGTGAATGAGTTTAAAGAAAGCTGATTTTAGTAAGATATTGGAGAACGTTTTAATCAGGGTTTTAAAAAGCCAAGACTTGGGGTAGTCTTTAGATGTTCCAGATATGGACTCTTTCTTCTTTTTCTTCTTTTCTTCCTATAAAGAAACATGAAGAAGAATTCAGTAAGAAAGTAGGAGAAACAGTTAAAGGAGTTTTCCTGGATTTGAAAAACATGGCTTCTTTATTTCAAAGAGAGCACCACAGCTGTCCACAGGTTGTGGGTAGTATTGTAGCTCAGTCCCACTCACTGCATGGAGCTGGGCTGCAGTACCAGAACCAATCTGTAGATAGATGTGGCACTGTTGGTTGTGTTTTTTCCAATCCCAGTGATCTTCTTTGAAGGTGTACACCAAGAGTAGGTAGCAATGGTTGCAGTAGTGGGCGATGTGCTGTTTACACAATTTTGTCTATTATCGACAGCATAAGTACAAATAGTCCAATGGGTATTACATTTTTTATAGACAAACGGTAGCCCACATGAGAAAAGCAGGTATTTACCATGACCAGGACATCCTGACTTTGCGCTTTGCTCAGCCCATTCATTTCAATAGCACCATCCTTCTGTCTTCTCTTATTTCTGCGTTTCTCCAGTGCTTTCTTTGATTTAGCTACTTCTGCCTTCATTATTTTTTCAAATATGTCATAGGTATATTTGGTCTGATCTTCTTTACTCAATTCCCAAAGATCTTCCATGACTAAAGGTCTCCTGTATCCTTTAAGGACAATGCTGCAAGAAAGAGAAGACACCAAAAATAAGCATCAGGAGAGACAATAATGGAGTCTATGATGGCAGACATTAAAGGGTCAATATACTCAATTATTTATTGCTGTGGAACATTTATAATAAAAATAATGAAGCAACCTGAATCATCCTGAATAAAAAAAAATCCTTGTATTTTATATATTAAGCTCTTGTGCAGACACTATGGGGGACATTTCTGAAAACTGTCTTGGTCTAAGACTTTTCTTGTTGCCCATAGCAACCAATCAGAGCACCCCTTTAATTTTTTCAGAGCTCTATATGAAATGAAAGGGGAACGCTGATTGGTTGCTATGGGCAACAAGAAACGTCTTAGACCAAGACAGTTTTCAGACATGTCCCCCTATGTATTTCTATGGTAACAGTCTGTATGTTGTCTAATTCTGTATTCATGTGTTACTCCATTCCATATGCTACTAGAAAGAGGCGCAAATGGAAGGAACAATTCACAAAAAACAAAAATATCAAATACTGGAATTACCTCAACAAAATGCCACACACATAAAAATCTTGCAATCCCTCTTAAAGAGAACCTGTCACATAGTTTTTGCCCCCCTGGCTGAGAACAGAACAAGCTAGTGTCAGACCTGCTGTTTCCACTGTGCCCCTATTCTGTAAGATGCTGTAGTTTTCGTGTATTTAGTGCTCATATCTGCAGTTTTCAGCCAGAAGAGTCCTTCAGAGTGTCAGTTTTTTTCAAACCCGGCCAATCGGAGGCTAGCCCCGCCCACCTCAACTGACAAACCTATTACTTTGAATAGGTAGAAACATGTGAATAACTGTCAGTGGGCGGGGCTAGCCTTTGGTGGGTGGAGCTAACATCTGCTCATGAATAAGATTTAAGGGGTAAATACTCTAAAACAACAGCATGTTACAGAATAAGGGGCACAGTGCTGGGAACAGCAGGTCTGACACTAGCCTGTGCTGTCCTCAGCAAGGGGGGCACAACCTATGTGACAGGTTCCCTTTAAGGCTCTGTCCACATGAAGTGTATATGAAGTCGTCATCCATGTGGATTCTGACTTGAAATACTTGTCTAAAACCGAAAGTAAACCATCCCCATTGACCTCAATATAAAATATACACTGTAGTTCATACAATGTGTTTTATCAGTAGTTGGTTTTCAAAACCGATGCGTGGTAAGAAAATTTTAAACGTTCATTCTGTGGTCGTATTCCATGCCAAAATTTACCTAAAACTTTTATTAGGTAAAGGTAAATGTAACATAAAATATTACAAATTGTTACATTGAGTGTTGTACTGGGGCCCACCAGTGGAGTTGATCCTTGGAGCCCACCAGTGGAGTTGATCCTTGGAGCCCACCAGTGGAGTTGATCCTTGGGGCCCACCAGGGGAGTTGTTCCTTGGGGTCCACCAGTGGAGTTGTTCCATGGGGTCCACCAGTGGAGTTGTTCCTTGGGGCCCACCAGTGGAGTTGATCTTTGGGGCCCACTAGTGGAGTTGATCCTTGGGGCCCACCAGTGGAGTTGATCCTTGGGGTCCACCAGTGGAGTTGATCCTTGGGGTCCACCAGTGGAGTTGATCCTTGGGGTCCACCAGTGGAGGTGATCCTTGGGGGCCACCAGTGGAGTTGATTCTTGGGGTCCACCAGTGGAGTTGTCTTGGGTCCCTATGATGATCCTGAGCCAGTGAGTTGATCCTTGTGGCCACTAGTGGAGTTGATCCTTGGGGTCCACCAGTGGAGTTGATCCTTGGGGTCCACCAGTGGAGTTGATCCTTGGGGTCCACCAGTGGAGATCCTTGAGGCCCACCAGTGGAGTTGATCTTTGGGGGCTACCCTACAACTACTGTACATAAACTACACATGACTTGTGCGCTCTGTCAATTGCTTTCTGCCTTTCTCTCTGAAAAACCACAGTCCCAGGCCTGCCACATCCAAGGGCCCACTATGTTTAGGAGCCAAACAGGGGTTTCCCCGGATCCCCTGTGGGCCATTTTGACCTTGGTTACATGTTAAATCTACCTTTAACTAGTAAAAGTTATGTAAGTGGGATTACTAGATTTCTATTTCTGTAATATTTTGCAAATGGAAGGAAGTAACACGACTACAGAATCAAACTACAAGTGGTTTAATTGTAGTCTGTGACCATGGAGAAGCACAAGTCTGCATTGAAGCTGAATTTAAAAAAGGACTATTTACAAAGACCTTGGAATTTTTATTTTAGGTGCACTGGAGCAAATAAAATTGGTTCCAAAGATTCCAAAGATGTCTATTGGTACATTGCTTGGAGAGAAATTTGCTTTTTAAAACTAAAGTTAATGGAAACAGTGCCTTGATTAAAGAAAGGGGTCCACTGATATGTTACAAGACAGTAACTGGTAATGGGTGAAGGGGTCCAGATTATTCTGCGTCTGCTGTATGGAGACCTGAAATTACTGATAGCAGCCATTGATAGAAGAAAGATTGGACAAATCATTGAAGTAATGCACCTAGAAATGTACAGAAAACCTACCTGTCATACCAGCTGAAGGTGACTCTGCTTAGAAAAGATGCTGTTAATTCCGGATTCTAAAAGCAATGAATTTGTAATGATAATTAGTAAAAATAATAATAATAATAATAACAATCAATATTCATCCTAAGCCAATAACTCCACAAAAAATATTAACTGCGATTTCCAGTAAGAAATGTGAAAATTGTGAATATGTTTTGTGCCTTTAGCCTGCACCCTCTCCTTCCCCACAGTGATGCCATGTAATCTCGCGCTGCATTTCCCTGGAGTTTATGAAGAGGAACAAGTGCAGAGGAACAATTTCTTTAAGGAATAACCTATAAAATCCAGGTAATTAACATAAAAATTATTTTTTCAACTTGAAATAATTGTAGTCAGTGGTATTCGTCAATGGAAATAAACATGCATGCTTGATCACTGCTGAAGGTAGCAGCACAGGCAGGAGGGCGGCTCAAGTTCCATGTAAGAAAAATAAGGGTCCACACGGCATGATTTATTGGTCGGATTTTCAGGTGGATGGCGGATTTGGTAACCGTCTGAAAACCGACAAGAAACCATCCCCATAGACACTAAAAGAAAATCCATTCAGTAGTGTACACTAAGCAGATTTTTGGCCAGACAGCTTTTCATCCGCAAGCGTTCCAAAAAACTTAGGCATTTTTATGCAATTCAGTGGTTATGGGGGGACAGTTGAATCCACAAATCGGACACAACTGTCTCCCAAAACCACTGAAAAGGCAATAAAATACCGTCCGGATTCATAAACAGAATCCGACTGGCATTTTACATATGATGTTTGGATGTACCCGAAAAGTTGCATATAAGCAATTCTGCTTCAAATTATATCTTACTGCTAGTCATGTTTAGGAGAGGCTGGGGGAAACTGGGCGGTGGAGGTTCCTGGTCAGTCGGCTCATGTAGCCTCCCTAAAGTCATCATTTACAAGCTAAAAAAAGAAAAAAAAAAAAAACAATCTAGGAGATTTAGCCCTGTCCTGTAAATATCTACAAAATGCCAGGAATGGCCACACTTTAGACTCAGTTTGCATCAGTCGCTGAGAAAAATGAGCTGGGTTGACAGATATCTTTCTAATTGACTACTTGCTGTAAACTTCCACACTATAAATACATTCAACTCATTCAATGGATAGAAACAATCAGCGGCCAGAATCTTTTGCTTCCCTAGAGGGAAGTGATTAATTGACAGGTAAAATCCCACCCATAGCATCTTGTTTGTATATGTAGAGAAACTTTGATAACCCCCTTAAACAACAGATAAAATCCATACAAAATGAGTTAGGTCAACTAATATATAGCTAAATGTTAAATAAAAATGGCATGATATCCTGGCCATGTTAGTCACCCTCGTCAACATGGTCATTGTAACCAAATGACTTACCTTTTTTGAGAGATCACTATTTTCTGAGATAGAAGAAATAACAAGAATAATAACTTGAAGACTAAATGAGATGCAAAACAAACAAAAGCGAGGAAGGTCTGGAATATCTCCCTGAAAAGAAAAAGAGCGATGAGTGACAAATACTTATCAGGGTAGCCTTCAACATGTGCATTATGAAATGTTAAGACCACCAAAATTTGGAGTGAAATCTAGTCCTCTAGAAGGGTGGTCTCCTCTAAGAGACCAATATACAGACACATGAGAGTACTGAAATTCTGTTACAGAGAAAACTTCCCTAGATCAAGGGTTGTCCTCTTAAGGTGTTCTAGAGTAGTTTTCATTTATATTATTGCCATGAAGACTAAATCAGAATTATAGGGGTTTTCTCAACAATCATTTTCACAGAGCCACGTCCAGCTTTACTATTCCTAGCTATTCCTGTTACAGTGACATGACTATGGGAGATTCATAAATTGTAGTACACAAGGATACAGAGCTCTAAAGGGAGAAAATGTATCATTCACTTAGGTAAACAAACTCCATTGCTAGAGATAAGACTCTGTAAGGAGAGACTCACTATGGTCGAATGGCAGTTTAGAATAATCAGATAGATAAAAAAGTGAGAGATGGGAAGAGGTGGTCGCTAACCAAGATAAATTTGTGTACTCTAAGAGGAGATTAAATCTTCTTTATCTCCTAACCAAAGCAAAATCAAAACAGCAACGTCTTTGGTAATAGTCTTCATTTACCTTTCCCTACATGTTAAAAGCTAATCATTGTGGTGAGAAAATCCCAAGATAATTGACCTAATTACCTACCTGAAGTGCAAGTCGGATTAGAGACTGAAATGGAAAAACCCCACAAACAACAGAGAGAACCCAGAAGATGAAGAGCGCTCCAGTGTCTTTCCGGGCACAGTATCTTCGGCTATGATGGATTATTAACACTAAGATCTAAATGAAGAGTAAAATATTAAATCAGAAACCGTGTGTTAATTGTCTATATAATCTTGTGGTTTGTGTTGTGGGGAAGGAGAAACCCTAGAGGGTCTTATAAAGCCATACAATTCTTACCCATGTAACAGCATGGAGTGATGGATTAACCTAGAGGACAGTAGGAAGCATTTTGTCCGAGTTGGTGCTTGATTGTCCGTCCACATGTTCTGCTATTGTGACGCTTATTCCAGCAATTGATGTACATAAAAGTAATAAAGTCAGGATCTGAAAAAGATGAAATCTAAACTAAGGACAATTTTACTCTAAATTCAATTAAATATGGATGATCTGAAATACCAAACACAACCTCCCTCTTTTCAGTTAGGAAGTCAATGGAACATAAACTTTTGACAAGAGGTGCACAGACTTTTTGGGTGCAGTTTGTACACATACAGTATATTACCCTTGACATCATCCTATATTTCTTATCCTATATATTGCCTAAGGTTCAGTAGAGTCCAGACATACTTATAAAGATTTAAAGTGTCATATTGAATGTTCTCAAGTTTAATCCATTTCAAAGAAAGTGACCTCAGCATTGACCTGCTGTACTGATTAGCACAGAACATCCCAAAACAAAGCTCCCAAACATCCTATTTTAGAGGTCATGAGACACAAAGGGCACCATAGCTGAACTTGACGTCATCAATGCTCTTCCATAGGACCGAAAGTAAACACCAAGGGCGACATGTCCCAACACGCCAACAACAGTTTTTTGGTCTATTTTGCGCCAAAACCACTTTTGACGCCATATTCTTGTTGTAAATGAACTGTAGTACACCAAAACTAGGCGCATTATATGGTAGGCATGACACTTTGTAATGCATCTAAATATGGTGGGCTGTGCGCCTCCGTCGGGCAATGCGCCTCAGTACACTACCAATAATATGCTATGCATCACAAGTTGGGTAATGCACCTTTTTTGACACGATTCGCCTTTTAAGGCGCTTTAAGTTTTCTATGCAAGGTATACCTAAAGCCAGATTTTTGAAAGCATCAGACTTTCTTTACACTTTACACTGATTTAATGCGCCTAAAAATGGCATGGAAACGCCACTTTTCTGACATCTCGCCCCAAGTGATCCTAATGCGGTGGGCTGTCGGAGTACCTCAGTATGGCGAGTTGGTGGTACAATCGGCACAGAACTGTGGCAAAATAATACATGAAACCAACCTGTGTAAATATACCCTATATCAGGCCACATTTTTTAAAAGTACCCACCTAGATAATGCAGTTAGGGGGTCATGAGTAAACGTTCACACAGTGGTAAGAATAGAATATCATTGTTAAAACTTCGAAGACCACTTTAAATCTAAACATACAACTTTCAGTTTTATTGAAGGAAATACCAGCAAGCCAAGTAGGGAGTTTGCATGCTTATTAAATATAGAAGAACTCATGAATAAAGCCCCAACAGTAATTCAACCCTGCATCATCCCATAAAACATAATTTTTATTCCTTATATTTTAAAATGATGTTTTACTGGATGATCTTTTAGTGAAGGGCTGAATAAGCAGTGGGACATTTGACCCTTTAGTCTTATTACTACTGTATATTTTGTCACATAATCATGACCACTTCCTAATTTCGTGAGCTGGTATATAAGGTGTTTGATAGGTTGTCTGCACACATATTGCTGTCATGGATAAAAGGGGCAACATATCAGTTGGTAAAAAAAGCATGAATATTGACTTTGGGGGTCAACGGTGGCAGTATTTCTGAAACTGCATAGTTTGTGAACTGGAGGAGTTGGACCTCTGCTGATTAGCAAAGGGTTGCCTCTGTCACGCTTTCTGCTTCGTGGAATGGATGGATGCTGGCGGGTGTTAAACATCAGAAAACAAACACTCTACAATGTTGCTGGAAGAACACAAACTGGTGGAAGCAGCCTTACATCACCCTTCAGATCTGATCATTTCCAAACGGTAATGTGAGTGGCACATGACCATTGCAGCTAATCAGCGGCCGCAGAGGTGACGTCCCTGTACGGAAGTTGAAGCATGAACCAGGAGACAGGGGAGATGCAGCAATGGAACCAAGGACTGTAGGATGGTGAATACAAGTTTTATTTATATTAGTGGGGCCTGAGATGCTTCTGGTTTCATTATGTAAAGAGGTGGACAACCCCTTTAATTACCTGACCAACAGACTGAGTACTTCTTAATTCTGAAAAGAAACAATGTATAAAAACCTACTTTTATGCAAGGCTTCGTGGGGGAAAAGTATGCAAATTAGCATTCCTGCAGAACTAGCCAAACCAGAGTCTCATCCCATCCCATGTGTATACAGCTGGTTTGGGGTTTCCTAGGGTATTTTTTGGCTAGAGAGAAGTGTTTAATGCAGTTCAGTCCTGCTTCTTATTGAAGCATCTGACAGCAATAAACTTTTATATTTAGGATTTAGATATCCAGGTGACTTACCTGTTTGGCTAGATATAGCTTAGTGATAGGGGATTTTTCTTTATCTTTATCACAGAAGTTAAGGAGCTGCCAAGGAGCACAAACCCAAAGGAAGATCAGAGGGATCCAAACCAGAACTGTCTGCTCAAAACATATTGGCAAATCTGGATCAGGTCTTTCCAACAGAGAAGAATTCTGTAAAGAGAATAAGACGGTCAGGATTCCAGCCTTGGTGGAACAAGAATACTGTGCTAACCTTAATGTATATACTTCTAACCATACGCCTCTTCTTTTGAGCAGTGACATCAGGAAGATTCTGAGAAGTGATGCATACCATACAGAATTTAGTAACATAGTACATGGCACCAAAATAATGACCCCTTTAATGACCCTAAAATGAATGCAGACCCCAGAACAGACCTTAAAATGAATACAGGCCCCAGACCAAGCCATAAAATAAAATCCAGACCTTTATATACATTTAGACCATGAGCCCTGAACTATGTTATTTATTTTTATAGTGCCAACAGATTCTGTAGTACCGTACGGACATTGTCATTACTCACATCTGTCCCTATCACCACTGGAGCTCAAAATGTAAATCTGAAATTAACTAATTTGTATACTCTGAAACAGATTGTTGTGAGACGCGCTTTGGTGTCAGCGGCGGTGTTCTCCATAATTGTTTCCATTTTGGAGCTTTTTACATTTATTTATTGCACTTGCACTATAGGTCCTTACGCGTTCGTTTGTTTGTTAGCATTATATGGATTCATATAGTTCACACCTTATAGTCACTATGAACCTTATCTTTACCTGGGGCTTAATATAGTCATAATTGTATTTATGTCCCCCTGGATATAAGTACCTTGGTATGAACGTGTCATTTTTGGCATTACTATAACTTCATAACTATATAAATTGACAGAGGTCAATAATATACAGCAATTCCTCAGATTAAAATGACAACAAGATACAATATTTTCAACATAAAATGGACTTTTCTATGACGTTATTGTACAGAGTAGTCAGGGCCATTTCTAGGCTAAATTGTCCTCTGTTTTCTACATTTGGTGGGGCATTATAGCATTTTAAATGTGTTTATGAAGTACATTAATAAAACAATTTTATGGGGCTTTTGGCTCATAATTCTATTTATGTAGCTATTATTTGTACTTTAAGCTACATACTTTTGTAGATTGATATTCACTTTAATCTGTATATTTTGCAGTATGGAAATCAGAGTACCTGGAGGAAACTCATGCAAACACAGGGAGAACATACAAACGCCATGCAGATGTTGCCTTTGGTCAGATTCAAACCCAGGACTCCAGTGATACACGGCAACAGGGCTAATGACAGAGGTACTGTACAGACTGCTGAATAAATACAGTCCTTAGTCAAGATCTCTAGGTGAACCTCTATGTAACAGCAGACCCATGACCAGAACCCTTTAGGACATATTGTTTTGGAGTTTTTTGTGCTCCTTTAACCTTAATTCCTGATCACTATCTCAGTTTACTACCTAACACTGCCCTCAGTAGTAACACACTACTGTGTTAGACGTGCTCGAGTGCGCTTTTAACATTGAATATGAATAAAGTCTTGGAATTTTAGTGAATATATGGACTGAAGCTGGATCCATTTAGTTTTTGGATAATTACTACTGAGGCTGCTTCTTACCTCTCCATGCTTCTCCCTGGCTGGTTATCAACAGTGAGCTGACTAGATCGCATTTCATAACACTGACCTCAGGTTCAGGACATAAGCAAAGTGGACTGCAGTAACTCCAGTCAGTGCACAGCATCAGAAAGAGACTTTCCCGCTTTTTTGGGAGTCCATAAGGTCTTCCCTTTTTAGGGAGTATCCTGGATATTCTAATACAGTAGGCAAGTATTGGGGGCATGCCCCCCACGCACGGGCTTTGGGTTTTTGAGAGCTGAAAAACAGGCAGAAAATGAGCACAATGGGCTTACGGAAAACCGTGCCCCCCCCACTGCAAGGTTTCCGCCCCGGCGGGTTTTTGGAGGGAAATATGTGCATTAAATGTAAAGGGAGGGCTTTTTTCCACTCAACGGGAAAAAAAATTTCCCCCCCCCCCCCCCCCCCCCCCGGGCCTGGGGAGGCCCCGCAAAACAGTGCAAATACCGGTGATAACCCGACCAGATTTTGTCATTCCCGTGTAACGGCCCTTAGAGAACATTAGTCACACACAGAGATAATGGCTCTTTGTTATCTCTGTGTGAGGAGCTGTGAGTAGAGCAGATGGATTTCTCACTTTTCTTTTTTTTTGGACCTTCTTGTATTCCAAAAGTTTTTCCCCTCTATCTGTGCCCTAATCAAACTGTTACAATTATACTAAAAACTATTTTACTACTTTAAAAAATAAGGAAAATGTTTGAATTTTAAATAAATCATATAAAAGTAAGAAAAAGTTGTTCCCAGCATAGAAAACGATAGCTTTATAAGGAACCGGGCGCCCCCCGGAAAGAAAAGAGAGTCTTACACATGTTTTTCTCTGAAGTACCTTTTTTTCTGGACTATGTTCATTTTTAATATGAATCAATTAATTAAACAAGTTTTTTAACTTAAATGGGATCTTGCTCACTTGCAGTCTCTTGGCTTGTTCCAAGATTATTTTCGAAATGAAGGCCCAAAAGTAGTACTGAGAGAAAGGCACCTTTTTTCATGTGTAAATATACATGATCGTGCACTTTTCTTTAGACGTTTATGTATTTGTTCTTCCTTATATTTTTATTTAATATAAAATTATTATTTTTTATAAAAATATATATATATAATATGAATTTTTTTTTTTTTTTTTTTTTATTTTTTTACTTATGTAGCTGTCGGTTGCTATATAAATTTTTAAACATATTTACTGTATTGTTTACTCATTGATCTCTCATTTATTTAATGTCATTCTTGTGCCCCTTAAATCAAGATCACTGTGGGCTGTGGGTTTTTAAATGCCCCATTCAAAAAAATGTATTTTCAACAAATTTGTTTCTTTTCTAGATTGATGTTTTCTATATTGTATTATGGAGGAATTTCTATCTCCGTTTTTGTATATATTGTATTTATTATGTCTATTATTTGTATTTTATGCAATAATTTTAATTGGCCAATTATGTACATTTTTGGGGGTTAAATGCGTTTAAATACTGACCCATATTGCTGTTTGTTATGCCTGATGAAGCATGTGAGATGCACGTGAAACACATAGCGTTATCTTTTATTATGTTTGTTTTACTTTCAATTTTATCCAAGTCCTTTTTTGGACCTAAGCACTATTTGCTCCCTTCCTCCTACATTTGTTAGTTCGGGGAAAAAAACAAATTCTTCACGGACAATTTTATTCCTCCCAAAAATCTGGGGAGGGACGTTAGGAAAAACTTGTTAAACAATCCTTATATTTCTTTGATATCTATGTAGATTACACAAGGTATAGTAAATACACATGAAGTGGGTTTTGAAACTTGGAACTTACTGATCAAATGATTTAAGGGGGCGGTGCTCCAGCAAGTCCTTCCCCTTTAAAGTTTCCAAGTTTGTGTATATTTGTGGTGGCTGTGAAGTCTATCCCAGTCTCAGTGTCTGAGTACCTTGAAGATAACTATCCTGCCTAGTGCTACAGTACCAAAGAAAGCCACTACAAAATCTACAGAGCTGTGCATCCACATAGTGACACAGTCTGACAAGGGGAGGTGCAAGGAGTCAACATGTCAATTTCTGAATTACAAACTGGAAGTTGTAAGAATATTGTTATTGTATTCCTAAAAGGTGTGTACCACAAAAGACATTCATCAGCTACCCACTGGATCATAAGAATGATCTGCTGTATATCTATTGACTATCACTTTATGAGTTTGTAATGTTTTTTTAATTTACTTATTTTGATTTGTCTCATGACCATTGATGTAACATCTTATTGGTCGTATGTTGTTTTAAATCACCTGTGGTTGGTGTGTATGTATGCTACGATTAAGGGTTGTATGACTCAAAAAGCGTCAGCGATCAGTAAATTTTAATAGATTACAAATAAGATTCTGGATTTTACTGTGGTGCTGGATACTACTAGATTTGGACTTTGTTGAATGACCAGTGACCCGCTAGATTCTCCGTGCACCCTCGCAGTTGCAATGCATAGAAGCAATTGAGCTGGCTGGATGTTTTTTTGTAAAATTTTATCCACTGGATAGGTGATGAATGACTGTTCTTGGGGGTCCCACAAGAACAGTCTTCCTTCCTTGCCGTGATTAAAGGTTTGAATGGAGTAGTGGTCAAACTTTCACGGTATTGCTCCATTCAAAGTCTATGGAAGTGACGGATATAACCAAGTACTGTACTCAACTATCTCCATTGCTTCCATAGATTTTGAATGCAGAAGCAATGTACAAACCCTTCTTCTCTGGGGACCCCTTTTTAACAATCGGTGGGAGCCCCAGCAGCGCAACCCCCGGTGATCAGACATTTATCTCCTACTTTTGGATAGGTAAAAAAGCGCAGTATTGGCAGTACTGCTGTCAGGGACCTCATCAAATCTTTTAAAACAGGGGCCTGATGAAACGGTGCAAGATAGGAACTTTTAATTACAGGGGGGGCCAAGATCATTCGACTGCATGAAGCCCTGAAATCACTGATAGTAGCCCTGTTTGTAGACAATATATATAAAGCTGCGTTTAGGAAGTCGGTTGGTTTGTGGCTAAGACTACATGTCCTGCATATATTCCCTGTGCTGTGGGAGGACAAGAACTGGGCATAAGGTTGCCACATTTATCACGATAATATACCAGCCAGGTTCACATGGGTAAAATAAGACATATTTGGGACATAGAGTGTTTGGGGCATGACTCTTTATGGCAGTCTGGGCAGTTTTCTGTGTCTGTGAATGATTTTTAAAATTTTGCAAGACAAGCGGTGATAGAACAAGTATAGTCTCATTTGGACTATGTTTGGATTCTTTCATGGCAGCATACACTATGTGCCAGATACAAAATTGTGGTAACCAAAAAGAAACAAACCCCTTTTGTCATCTGATCTTCTAGGCTCAACACAGTGCTGTTTCCTATGTGTTGAGACATGGAACTTGTGAGCTTCCTGTGATCCAACAGCTGCTGTAGAACTGCAGGAAGCTCTCAGAAAATGTAATGAAAGTACATTACAAAAGTGTCTAACTATGGAAGACATATCATTTAGAAAATAATTTGTTCTCACTGCACAATCCCTTTAACAGGGGCTTTAGGCAATCAAGATATTTTGCCTCTGAATTCTGTATTGTGTAACATTTAGTAACATAGTTCATTCTTGGCACATTGTGGTGTGAACAGACATTAGGAAGAAGGGATCCTTAAAGGAAGGTCTCGAGACCAGGACAAGGAATGGCAAAGACCCTCCCCTTATTTACACACAGAATGTTATGTTGAGAGTTGTCGATGTTTGTGTTCTATCTTAAATTGTAAGTTTATAACTATAGTAGTGAAATTTGTTTGTCAAGGATAAATGGATGTGTGTAAGTGTATGTGCTGGGTTCCAGAATGTTTAATCTACCATATTAAGCTACCTAGTAGTCTACAAGCAAGAGGCATGAACTATAACTACTACCAGGCTCTGGCAGCCTCATAGGGGAACAGGGGAAGCCCCCCAGACCTGGAGGTTTTTTAAAAACTGTATACACATCCTTGGCAGAGGCGGAAAGGCAGAATATAAAAGACATGTACAGTAGCTGCAGGGTGGGACCCCAGAATGAAATTCCACGGGTGGGCACCAGGCACTCCAGTCTGACATTGACTATCACATATGTTGTGCCTTGCAACATAAACTATTACAGTTACGTTTGTTCCACTTCAACGTGAAAGACATGTAAAGATAGCTGTTGAACCATATGGTCAGCCATTAAAGGAGGAATCTATCTACCACTCAAACCATATGATATACACAATAACTATAAAGTAACAGTGAGGTAGAAAATTTCCCCATAGCTAGGTGACTAATACGCCTGGTAATTTTCTCCACATTACACTTTTTGAGGTATTCTTTTACCGATTAAAATCTCAGATTTTTTTGTGGTTCCTGGAATGATCTGTCTCTAATAAAAAAGATTTATTTCAAAGTAACATCAAGCTAAACAACATATGCCGTGTTACCAGCAAAGACCTAACCAGCAGCCATACATAGCAAATCCTATTAAACAACTATATTAATAGCTTGTGTCTTTAAATGAAGTATTTGGTTTATTTCATACAATACCACAAAATGTGTTGGCACAATGTAAATAATGGAAAAATAAATGTTTCGGACAGTAAATTAAAAATGTTAGAGTGTTATGAAAAAATGTAAGAAATATTTAAGACAACAAATGTTATGTATTTGCCCCCTTGTTCCATAAGAAAACCATATATTTATAACCAACAATCGGAACAAAGACAAATCAGAAACAAACTTACCCAGAAGACAGAGCCACAATAGTCATCCAAAGCCTTAGACATGTTTCGGGGTAGAGAGAGCCGCCCCTGCTGTCTGTACCGTCTGCCTAGCACAATACTGATCCTCGGGATTATTAAATCTCTATATATTTCTCATGGTTGATGCGAGTGCACTGTTATCACCCAGTGATTCAGCAGGTTAAAAGTCCCACCACCCACTGCACTCCCTATACTACCGAAGGGACATCTCAGTTCACCAGAGACCTATTGGACTACAGTTGGGTTAAATGTTAACTATTTTGATAACTCTAAAGTTTGCACTGAAGAGTCTTGTATGGAGGCTCGTACTATGTGCTCTTATGAGCCTGCTGTGCTCTCCTGTTATGAAGCTATGTATTCTTTGTATTCAATGCACTTGACTGTCATTTTTTTCAATTGATTTAATTTCTCATTAAGCCTGTAGATACTACACAAAAGGATTTTTTGCCATGTCTTATGGGTGTCCAACTGCCTTCCATACAGTCCTTGTTCTTCAGTGCCGAAAAAGCACAGTTAATACATTAAAGGAGTTCTCCCACCAAGGACGGGGTTAAAAATTTTCCTCGGCATAAAATGTCATCAACATATGTTGCTAGGGGTCTGCCAAAGGGACTCCCACAACGACTACAGCGAGTAGTCAATAAGCCCTATAGATGTTGAATGGAGCACCAGTATGGATCGGAGGATGTGGTACCCTTCTGGGACCCTCCCAAGGTCTAGGGGGAAAATGTGTGGCCATTAGGTTCCTTTCTCCCCTGCAACCCCAGCACTACACAAAGAGGATACAAAAGTGGGATTATCTATTGACCTCATGGACCATGTTCTTTTCCGAATTTTGATCAGAGCCTGGATTCACGAATGGATCTGTTAGTCCTTGTTTCACAAATAAAGCTGCTGAATACCTGTATACTTCACAACTCACCAATGCATAAGTACTTTATAATAATCAGGAGAAAAATGAACTATAGTATCAAATATTTTATTGAGTATACATAAATCTTTAAAATAAATGTAAAAAAAATTTTGAACCACGATCACAAAAAAACCATTTGTGGGTAATACTGTGCATGGCCATACTCTCTTTTATGGTTTAGATTTTTTTCGGTGGATTTATACACACAATCATTACTGTGTTTTGAAAGATAGCGTATATATATATATATATATATATATATATGAATTTATTTGAGGGTTCTTGGGTAGATACATGTATTAATCCTCATGAATTTGCATCTGTGCACTTATATTCAAACATCCTGACTATTTATACTACTTATATATTTATGAACTTTCCTCTTACTATTTTTTGTGCATTTTATGCACGAGTTGTGTACAATATTACTTTTTCTCTATTTTCACCTTATAACTCGGACTTCATCAACTATTGCTGTACATACACATGTGACATGGGACAACACTGAAGATATGACACTTTGATATAATGTAAAGTAGTCAAGCGTACAGTGTATAGCAGTGTAAATTTGGTGTGCATTCAAAATGACTCCACACACAGCCGTCAATGTTTAAACCACTGGCAACAAAAGCGAGTACAGTCCTAAGTGAAAATGGACAAATTGTGCTTAAAGTGTCAATATTTTGTGAGGCCAGAGTTATTGCCAGCACTGCCTTAACTCTCTTGGGCATGGAGTTCACTAGAGCTTCACGTTACCACTGGAATCCTCTTCGACTCCTCCATGACGACATCACGGAGCTGGTGGATGTTAAAGATCTTGTGCTCCTCGACCTTCCATTTGCGGATGCCCCATAGATGTTCAATAGAGTTTAGGTCTGGAGACATGCTTGACCCGTCCAGCACTTTTGCCCTCCTTTACTTTAGCAAGGCAATAGTGGTCTTGGAGATGTGTTCAGGGTTATCATGTTGGAATACTGCCCTGAGGCCCAGTTTCTAAAGGAAGTGGATCATACCCTGCTTCTGTATGACACAGTACATGTCGCTATTCATGGTTAGCTCAATGAACTGTAGCTACCCGCAGCCGGCAGCAGTCAGGCAGCCCCAACCCATAACACTCCCACTACTATGCTTAACTGTAGGCAAGACACACTCATCTTTGTACTCCTCACCTGGTTGCAGCCACAGATGCTTGACACCATCTGAACCAAATCGTTTTTATCTTGGTCTCATGAGTGAACAGGACATGGTTTCGGTAATCCATGTCCTTAGTCTTCTAATCTTCAGCGAACTGTTTGCAGGCTTTGTTGTGCATCATCTTAATAAGATGACTTATTTTTGGGATGACAGTAATGCAGACCAATCTGATGCAGTGTCCAGTGCATGGTCTGAGCACTGACAGGCTGACCGCCCACCTTTTCAACCTCTGCAGTAATGCTGGCAGCACTCATACATCTATTTTGAAAAGACTGTCTCTGGATATCACACGGAGCACGTGCACTAACTTCTTTGGTCTACCATGGTGAAGCCTGTTCTGAGCAGAACCTGTCTTGTTAAACCGCTGTATGGTCCTGGCCACCGTGCTGCAGCTCAGTTCAGGGTGTTGGCAATCTTCTTATAGCTTAGGCCATCTTTATGAAGAGCAACAATTCTTTTTTTCAGATCCTCAGAGATTTTCCAGAAGGTGCCATGTTGAACTTCTAGTTACCAGTATGAGAGAATGTGAGAGTGATAACACCAAATTTCACACCTGAATCCTTCTAATACTAACAGGTCACATGGCACAAGGGAGGGTAAATGGCAAGTTAGGCACAATTAGTCCATTTAATCTTAGGGGTATATTCACTTTTATTGCCAGAGGGCACATCAAATTTACACTATACAGTATACAACCTGTATACTGACTACTTTACATTGTATTAAAGTGTCATATCTTCATTGTTGTCCCATGAAAAGATATAATACAATATTTACAAAAATGTGAGGGGTATACTCACTTGTGAGATACTGTATGTACTTGTATAATTACCCTATGATACACGTCATTTCCCAGATTTTTGTGATCATGGTTCGCAAAAAAAATATTTGTTAATTTTTTTAAAAAATTCTGATCATTCAATAAAATATTTCATATTATAACTTGATTTTTCTAATTATTATAAAGTAAATAGTCCTTTTGGTGGGATAATCTAAATCTACAAACTAAAATTATCAAGGCACCACTTTACCTTTCTTTCATAGTAGATCACAGGACAAGAGTCGAGAAAATATGAGATATATACCAAACTACCTGTATAATAATCCTACACAATATACATAACTTTATTAGATTACTTGTAGAATTCGCTGTATGAAATATTATTTGATTGCGTACCTTATTTTGTATTACACAGATAGCCAGTGAGTAGGAAAAGTAGTACTACATTGTGGCATTCAAATGGATAGCTTAAGCCGTCCAGTACAGGAGGTGCTTCTATATAGTGAGACATTATTCTGGCTCATAGAGGGAGGTCCTGAGCACCAGCAATTTTTAAACTAAAACTTACCATTTTTGCCATGTCTTATGGGTGTCCAACTGCCTTCCATACAGTACTTGTTCTACAGTGCCGAAAAAGCACAGTTAATACATTAAAGGAGTTCTCCCACTAAGGACGGTTACACTCTTTCCTCGGCATAAAAGTCATCAACATATAGTTGCTAGGGGTCTGCCAATGGGACTCACACAACAACTACAGCGAGTAGTCAATAAGCCCTATAGATGTTGAATGGAGCACCAGTATGTATCGGAGGATTTGGTACCCTTCTGGGACAGTCCCAAGGTCTAGGGGGAAAATGTGTGGCCATTAGGTTCCTTTCACCCCTGCAACTCTACGGAGTGGCCACCTAGAGGCACCTCGGTTGAAGTTTGGTCTGGCAAACCATTCTGATGCCGAGGGCAATAGATACTATCCGCTTCGGTGGTGGAGTCCATCGTTCTGTGACCTCATGCAGATGCCTTTTGGCTCGGTGAGGGAGCATTTAGATCCCTATCTGTTTCGAAAGTAGGGGTCAGTGATTGTATCCTTGTACCTTTTGGCCCGGCAGGGAAGCATTTTGTTCTAGGTTTGTGGGGGCTCATTACTTTTAAGTATGGGTCTGCGATAGACCATATCCTCAATGCACTGTTTTTGTATGGTACTTTTGTTCAACTTTTTGTGCATTTTGGTGTTTAAGAAGCACGTATTAGGGCTTTCCCAAAAAAAAAACACCAATATGCATGCTCGACCACTCATTCACTCAAACGCCTCGTAAGTGCCATTGTGTGATAAGGAGAAATGTAGGATTCAGGATCCCTGTTCCAGTTATGTCATAAAGCGTGTACTTATAATTTATCCTGTGGAGAGTCTCATAAGTTGGTGGTGCAGTCTCGCCAAAACCAGCAGTTGCCTGGGGATAGCTCTCCCTCTTTATCCATATGCCCTAAAATTTTAATCCTCAAAATATTTTGTGACATTTAGAGCCCAGACATGTACCGTATCTCTACCAGTTTCAGCATAAATTGCAATAACATTACATGCCCAAAACACGTAGGATGACTAAGCAATTACGTTTACCCATTAGGTTTGCACTGTCATTCTTTGTTACAAAAGAAGACACTGCTGGACATAGGCTGAGTCTTCCAATAAACAGGAGGCAGGACTCCGGGGTCCAATGTACAGATACTGCAAAAGGCGAGTCATTCATCTGTTAATAATTAGGGAACGTAATCAGGCTTATCACTTCATAAATAGCTAGTTTACAGGTTACAAACTTTCACCTGCATCCAGTCATATCCTGCTGTCTTCATGTCTAAGGCTCAATTTTTTCAAAGATCTTAAATATCTTTCTACAATCAAAATAAAAAAACCAGTTCCGTTTTCTGCCTCTCCTAGAGGACACCTCCCCCTGTAAAAACTTCACAATAGATATTATCCATTGCTACTTGTCACAGGCTAACACAGAAACAAAATTACGAAGTAGAGGCTGTTTACAAGATTGACTCCTCTATACCTTTGCAAGTAAATTTTTCATCTTTAAAATAAATCTGAAAAACTTAAATTGAATTTTTTAATTGACATGAGAAACTTGATTTATTTTTTCTTGAAAATTAATAAAACTGTGAAAGTGTACATAGCCTTTATGTTTGTGCCCCGATACCGTACGGTCATGATTTTGGACCTTTACAGCCACATCTTTTGTTATTTTGTCCAATATATAGAAGAATAGTTATTATCTACATAGTCAAGTCTCTGTGTTATAACTTTGTGCTGTGTGATAGGCTGTCTGCTAACCTATCCCTTGTTGCTGATATGGGTAAAAAGGGCAATTTTGCAAAAAGGTCTGATTATTGGCTTTTGGGCTTAGTGCCGGTATTTCTGAAACTGTGCAGTTTGTGATCTCATGCTGCTGTGGTGAAAGTGTATTATATAAATGGTCACTGCACCTCTGCTAACATAGTTACATCAGTAGAAACACGTTAATTTTCACAGCATCGGCATTGGACCTCCAGTGATTGGCAAAAGATTGCTTTTATTTTTTTTCTTCAAAAAGTAATTTTTTTTGCTTCATCAAATAGATGCATGTTGTCATGTCAGATGAGAAACATCAAACAACAAACACCCTTCAACCACTGCTGGAAGAACAATCTGGTGTTGGCATTCTTTGGGCCTTTCATCCATCTAGAATGCAATTTTAACCAATTTGGGTATGAATTTAACCTTACAGATCATGTACATCCATACATTTCCTGGTGCAGATGGAAACTTCTACCTGTGACATGTCACATGGCTACAAATGTACAACTTTGGTTGAAAACGCATAAACAAGCCTTCAAAGTACTATCCAGGCCCCCAAATTCCAAAGACTTGACACTAAATGAACATTTGTGTAACCACCTCAATTGTCGTGTTCACTCTATTGATCCTCCCCCAGGCTCTCTCAAGCAGCTGGGATGCAATCAGCATGACTCCCGATATCCGTGACAACCTACCCGGACTGTGCTGAGTCACTCCTAGCCCATCTAGCTGCTGTCTGTGCTGCAGAGACCACAGTGGTTACTCTGGATATTACCGGTGGTCATGACCCTGCTGTGTAGTATTTAACTGTATGGGTTAACTCAAAGTTGGAAAAAAAGATTAAATGAACTCAAAAACATTAAATAGAAATTTGTAAGATTGCATGGGCTTTTGCATCTCTCTGAAATGTGGATTATAGTCTTGACTATCTACTGGCTATAATGACAAGGCACACCGGTATAGTAGACCTAGTGGCTCATTAACAGATTTGGTTGACAGCTTAACCACAGTCCAAGGGATTGTGAATTCTTCATCGTTAACCACAGCAAGAAGGTGTAGATTTTCCCACAGCACAATGGTAGAAGAGAAAGGCAGCTGGAACGAGGATGTCAAGTGCCTCTGCAGATGAGCTGACAAAATGTTTCAGGAACCTTCATCAGATCCCCTGTTCCTTGACTGGAGAAGAAGCCGTTTGTGAAATTAGTTAGGAGACTATTACCTTGGAGTTCACCTTTAAGCTCTATGTAAGTTGTTCTGGGTTCTAACAATTCCTATTATCCGTCTCTTCAACCTGTCATCAATTTTCATCTTGTGGCCACGTTCAGTGAGATTAGTTACTGTCCCTTAAATTTTAAATAAAAAGGGGGCAACTGTAGTAATGGGAAAATATAAAGGGGTTTTTGGGAGAGGGTCTTATAGTCTTTCCCTTTTAATATGTTTGTCTATAAAATTATTTTGATTTTTTTAAAACAATCTCCTTTAGTTTCTTTGACCCCAGTTGGTGTACCCAAACATGAACCAAACAGCAAGGACTTTTTAAAGGAAGACTGCGATTACAAGTTGAAGCCCCATTATGCAAATTTACGGCCCACACCTTATTAAACATGCCCCCAGGTAAAATTATTTTCAATTTTTTTTGGGGGGTAAAATAATTTTTGACCAGGCCAGTTTAATTAGCTTTTTTTTATTTTTTGTTTGAAGCACAATTCAAACATAATCTCTGATTTTCTATAAATTTATTTTTACTTTTGTCAATTTTAAGATATTTCAGTGCCCCTTGTGTTTTTTTTTTTTTTAAATTTAACGGAAGAATACCAACAATTATGTCCATATGTGTTTATGTCCTAGAGCTCTGGCTAGCCATCTCAGAACTAATCCCCTTTAATAAAAGAGCAGATCCCTGCTTTATTTTGCACCCACCACACCTTGGCAACCTAATATACATAAAGGAGTAGGAACAGTCTCATTGACCAATGATTATCACTGATAATCCTTTGAACAAAAAGAACAACTGAAAACTCCTTCCTCCATTCCCCTGACAGGTTATCCGCTCCAAGGGCCCTTGGGAGGAAACAACAGGGAAAAAACATCTGTATAGGCCTGTAACGAAGGAGTAAACTTGATCTAATTGTAAACTGAGAACAAGAACAGAATATTTGTTACATATCATTCACTTTATGTTACAGAGCTCTTAGCAAACTATGAACTCCAGAACATTGAACAGGCCCAATAGAAGTCTGGAATCTTACTATTTCATAAAACTGGCTTCCCCACACCTTGCAACCACAATACTCAACACTAAAGGAAGAACGGTAATATTGGAGAATCTAATAAACTGATCATGAAATGTGAACTTGTTATGAGTACCTTGTTTCCCCGAAAATAAGACAGTGTCCTTTTTTTAATTTTTGTCCTAAAGACGAGCTAAGACTTTTTTTTTATTTTTTTTTTCCCCATGAACAAAACATCATATTAAAATATAATATATTATATAATATATTATATAATTATATATATATTATATAAAAAATATTTTAATTTCCAAATACCCCCCCCACGCACTCTCGCTCCAAAAGGGCCTTTCTGCTCCCCCTTATCAGCCCCTCACAAACCCGTCCCCAAGACTTCTCCCGTGTTCACCCACATCGGAACTCCTGCCCAACACATCGCCCTTCCTCCATTTCACACTTCAAAAGCAACCCGAAAACCATTTCTTCAGGGTTGCTTTTAAACCTTCACTAAACTTGTCACTATTCCCTCCCCCAGACATGTCTCCCTCACCCCCTGTTTCTTCCCCCCTCCTTGTAGATTGTAAGCCCTCGCGGGTGGGTCCCTCTCCCCTGTTGCCAATTGTCATTATCCCTTATCACTGTACCGTTTGCTTTTTAATTATTAAAACCCCCCCGAATGTACAGCGCCCTGGAAACAATGGGGCTTTAAAATAAATAAAATATATATTATAAAAAAATATTATATATATATTTATATCACATCAACATAACACCACACCTGTAGTGATTTTATCACAAAACATGGCATAAGCAGCCCAAACTTGAATTGCATAACTAAAAAGCACTTTCCCATTTTCAGGGGTGTCTTTTTTTAGGGGAAAGGTAATATACCCCAATTAGAAGATGCTTTTTTTTATCTTGACTTTCACTTTATTTTTAGATGGCTCACAAGCATATTACTCATTTATAGTGCACCCGCCAACGATAAATTCTCATTCAGCAAACAACTATAGAGGAGATGGTGGTTGTATGGAAGAAGAAGTCTATGTCCAGTTGGTTAAAGAGTTCTGCCTAAAGCATCCAGTATGCCAATATTTTTTGTTGGGATGCTCATCAATAAAGGGACATGGAAGGAAAGGTACGGGAAAAAAAAGAATAACTTTTCCCTTTGGGAAATCATTTTATTTTTAAAATTTCATTTTTACTATGATCATTGGGGCCCATTTAAAAGATTACTGTTATGGCCCCCTAAAAAAAGCCCCCACACGGTAAATTTACAACCTTAAACAGGTGCCGATTTCCCCCCCGGCACAGGATGGTTGAACATACGGACGTTTTTCAGGACGCTCCCTTTAAAATATTTCTTCACCCATAGCGAACAGGCAGCACAAAGAACCCAAAATCCATCATGCAGTTGCATTCACACCACGGCTTGCCCTTTCTCTACTCAAACACCAGTCAGCGCAGGATTCTGGATACCAATCTTCTTTGTGTTGATGCAACACCACATTTATTGCAGTTCCATGGGAGGTGGTTTTAGAGGAAATTCTTTGCCATAGCGTTCAATGTCCTGACTTTGGTCACATCAGCAACCTTGATGGAATACTCGGAGGTAGTAAGTGCAGTTCCCATTGTCACAGAGTTGTTTCTGATAAAGAGAGCACATTTCAGTAGGTTCAAGTGAATAGTGTGAAAATGATCTGTACTTCACATAAGAATAGCACAGTGATCTCATCTGTGCTCTGTACCTGTATTTCATTAATGATTCCTTGGTAGACCGTGCGGAACAGTGAAATTCCTGAACTCCAGCACCTTCCAGAATCCGATGGAGGTTCCTCTCTGTGATGCCACCACCTACAGCACCAGAAAAAAATACAATAAAACCCCAAAAATGTAGGTACTTAGACTATTATATTTGCATGTTTTAGCTATATGGGCTTGGGCCGTGGATAGGGTAATTAAAAGTTATAATAGAAGTAAATGGAACATCAATGGTTAGAAATGATGTCTTTGGATTATCCATAGCAGTAAACAACCTCAATTGTGGTCCAACGTTTTCTGTGAACATTTTGATTTTTGAAAGACCTATAAGTCACTCCACATAGACTTGTAGCTGATATTCCCACAGGATATGACATAAATGTCTGATGGATGTGGATTCCATCAGTGGTACCGATACCTATTGTGGGAACACTGGTCCCTGTCCCACCTGGCAAGGAAGCACATCAAGACAACAAGGAATTCAGCATATCAAGACAACAATGAATGTGCACAGCACTTTCCATTCACTTGTATTGGAGTTACAGAAGTAACTGAGCATGTGTCCATTCTCTACTCAGATCTACCTTAGTTGGCACTGCTAACACTAGCGATTCTAGCAGGTTAAAAAAAGAAAAAAATATTCTAAGCCAACTAAAACTGTATTTAACAGGCTGTCAGGCATCCTCCAAATATCTGAATCAATTTACCTGCCAGTCCTCTACAGTTAAAGGGGTTGTCTCGCTACAATGAAATTTGGGGTTTTTAAATTTTAAAAATCTTTAAAAAAACAAGGGGCTTTGCAATATATGTTCATTACAAATGTCCTATGATTTTGAGCAGCCCTGTTAGTATTACTACATCAGCTTCTCAAATCTCTATAGTAGTGACCCGTTGATCCTTATCTTACTGGCGTCCCGGTCTGAAATGACTCATCACCTTTGAAGACAGGTCGGGCAGAGAGCCCTCCCGCACAGAATGCTTCTGTAGTGGAAGGAGGGGGAGGGAGGACTCTGGCGTCTGTGTCCATGCAGCCTGGATTAACCCTGTGTGTGCCTGCTTCCTCCTGCTCTCTACACAGATAGATGTTGGGCAGCAGTGACCCTGTCTGTTAAATAAATCATGATATGTCTTTGGAATGTGATATACTAATACTGTACAGATCAGGCATGTGAATACTTTATGCTCTCCTGTATTAGTGAGACATCCTGAGTATAGTAACACTTCCCCTTTTTGTTGCTGGAGATGTGGAGACTTGTTAAGCTAAGCAGGGGATATAGGAACACTTGCATCCCTTTTGCTCTATTAGCATTACACAGCAGCTTCAACTTCCTCTCTACACTCATAGATCAGCCTCTCCTGTAACAGACCTAGGCAGGCACACACAGGGGAAACTTGGAGCAAAAACCCTCCCCCCCCCCACCCCCCCCCCCTGTATAGAAGCTACGTAGCTGCCTGTGTGCTGATGGGAGGGGGGAGAGGGAGCAGAAGAGACAGACCAAGAAGCACGCCCCTCAGTTCAACTTACCAGGGACACTGACAGGCTGAAAGCTCGTAATGAGACAACTCCTTTAAGGTATGACTGGATTTATAAATATAAAAGATCAGGTTATGTGACCACACTCAAATATATGCATATGTAACCATCATTATTGATCAGGACAACAGCCTCTTTTATTCTGAAGAGGATTTCCACTTTCGGTAGTTACTACTTGATGAAATGGCCACTTGACAAAATAGTCCACATTCTGGGACCTCCAGCAACTACCTGAAATCTGTAGGGAATCCTGGCACTTAGTGCTGACTGCAGTGCTGCCACAGCTAATATCAAGTATTACAAGTGTCCATATTAATGGGTTGTCTGAACAGGACAGGTCTTCCCGAGCAAGAGATGCTTTTCGTAGTCATTCACTACATTGGTCAGGAAAGGAGAATCCTGAACACAGCACGCCTCTCAATTATCTCAGAGTCCCCTAATAGGGATATGATAAGCTCCATCTGTGAGATGTTGACAACCAAGACATTGTAATGGAAGTCTCTCTTTTCTGGAGCTGTAGTTAGTTTCTTACCATATAGAAGTGGCTTGTAGTTTACCTACCTGGCATCACAATGATCCTGCCTTTAGCCTAAAAGAGAAGGATAATATCATGATGATGGAAATTTTAGGAGAAGTTAAAATATAAGATTTTGTGAAGGTGTAAAAGGTATTTCTGATAATTAAAGCTCATATCTCATTACATCTGTTTTCTATACATCGGCAGTACATATAAACATTTATATATTTTACATTTGCCTCACTTTCCAGCATCTTTAGTTCCCTACTCTTATGTGGAAACATCAAGCCACGAAAAAAATCTGTCTAGTGTAAAGCACTAAATACTAGACTGGGATGAGGGGACGCAGCCGCAGTCTCTCTGTCTCAGTAGCAGGGGAATGACATTGGACATGTAATAGCTCTTACATCATTCCAGTAAGAGGCAGCCCGCTCAACCAGCACAGGAATAACACATGCATTTACACAACCAAGCATAGGGGGAAAACACCCATAAGTCAACCTCTCTAGCTGCTCAACACCCATTATATATCGATGTGCAGCCCAATAAGTGGTATGAATGAGAGGTATGCTTTAACATCCTATCTCTTCAATTTGAATATAATGGGCACAATTAAAGGGTTCTCTAGGACTATCTTTATATTTGTTACAGGGCTCACATTTTTATTAAAATTTTGTAATTCATACTAAAAAATATTTATCTGTCCTGCTGTGCAGAATCAGGCAATGAACCACGTCCTCCTTTGCCCCTTAACTCCAGCAAATCATGTGATGCTCATTGATCACATGGCCTCAGTGAACGTTTTGTCATCACTCAGTAGGTGTGCTTTGAAGCCAGGTTCAGTTTAGAAACTCCCCCTGTAGTAAGTGTGACCTGAGCAGAGAATGATCTGGCTGCATTCATTCTCTCCAGCCTGTAGTTTGTAAGTGAATAGAAGTAATTACATTACAGTAAGTACAGGGAAGGAGGAACTGTTTATCTTTGAGACCTGCTGGCAGAACTTAGAACTGGGAGCAGAGGACAGCTGTTCAGAGCTGGGGTGTTGTGTAATGCTGTCATGAAAATGATGATTGGAATTGTGTATAGTTTACACAGTGACTCAGGAGTCCAAGCTATAATCATTATCATGACAGCAAATACAAAGCTGGGGGCGATTACACACCATTGTCAGCACAAAGTCTAGCAGTAATAACTGTGGAGGGAAGTCCTAGATTGCAATGCAGTCTGGGACTTGTAGGAAAGAGCTGGAGAACTACTGACATTCCGACAAGCAGGAAGTTTCACTGCATACTTATGATGAGTACGTATAAGTAAGGAGGCAAAAGAACAGAAAAAAAACTGAAAGGGGTTGGAATTCTTTACTTTTCCACATAAA